>JAQZBX010029815.1:0-27123 GCA_029593785.1 Cabassous unicinctus
TTTATTTATTTATCCCCCCCATACTGCTTGTGTTTTACTGTGTCCATTTGCTGTGTGTTTCTTCCGTGTCTGCTTATCTCCCCCTTGCTGTGAGGTCCTGCTGCATCAGCCCACTGCGCCACGCGGGCCGGCCTGCTCTCACAAGGAGACCCCGGGAAGCGAACCCGGGGCCTCCCGCGTGGTAAACGGGGGCTCCCCGGGAAGCGAACCCGGGGCCTCCCGCATGGTAAACGGGGGCTCTATCGATTGAGCCATACCCGCTTCCTGCTGTGAGGTCTTGCTGCATCAGCCTACCATGCCGCGCGGGCCGGCCGGCCTACCCTCACAAGGAGCCCCAGGAAGCGAACCCGGGGCCTCCCATATGGTAAACGGGAGCTCTATCCATGGAGCCACACCCGCTTCCCTCTGCATACCTTTTTTACTTTCTTTCTTTATTAGAGAAGTTTTAGGTTTACAGAGAAATCATGCATAAAATACACAATTGCGATCTACCACCCTACACCTATGTCTTCATGGAAGGTCTTGGACGTGGCTTGTGGGCAATAAATTTTTGTTGTTCTGATGAATGATCCTTGCTGCTCACTAGCTGTGTGGCCTTGAGCAGGTCACTTTCACTCTGAGATTTCATCTTCTCTTCTTTAATGTGAATAGACTGAACCACATGAGCTTCAATATTCTATGAGAGTAAGCTACAGTTTCAGAAGTTTGAGGTTCCCCCAGTATTTCTCTATTATTTTCTTATCTTAAAAAGGTGTGTGTGTGTGTGCATGTGGTGCAAGGATTTTTGTGGCCCCTTACTCTGAGTCACCTGAATTGCTATTCCTTTATCTAAAAGGTCTCATCATAAATTACTGTGGGTTTCTGCTTTCGCATCTCACAAGGGGAACTGCTTGCCTCCTTTCTGCTACCACCAGGCTGTCTCCCACAATGACTGTATTAGTCAAGACCTTCCCCATGGGAAGTGACAGAAGCCCCAACTCAAACTGGTTCAAGCAAAAGGGAAATGGACTGTTCATGAAACCAGAAAGGCCACATACAATATGGCTGCTAGCACTTTGCGGTGAGAAAGTCCAAGGAGCCTGAGATTTCTCAATGTGAGCTCAGGCTTCCAGATATGTCAAGGTGTGAGGATAAAACTTATGTTTAGCAATGCATCAGCTTTGTTTACAACTTTTAAATACTAGACATTTGAAATATGGGCCTCCATTTGTACTCTTTCCTGGGCCCCTCAAACACACTGGGTTAGGATGAGCGGCCTTTGGCAACAGTGGAGAGATGACAAGGAGGTGGTAAGGCCTGGAGCAGGTGGCTTAGCGGTCAACTTTAAAATGGGAATCAAAATAAATCTAGGTGGAATGGGTGTAGCTCACTTGTTGAGTGCCTGCTTCACATATACTAGGTCCCAGGTTCAATCCCTGGTACCTCCTAAAAAACAAACAAACAAACAAACAAAAAACAAGTTGCAGGTTATTGTGAGAAGCAAGTGAGATAACATGTGCAAACATGCTTTTGAGAAATCCTAGACATTGGCACAAAATTATTATTATTGCTTAAGTGATTAGAGGCAGATGGCATTTTATTATCCTCCTGAGGGATGGTGCCTGAAGCCCAGAGGACTCTGGGAAATATCTCACTGAAGGGAAACAGAGAAGGGCCATGTGCAGATGGGAGATAAAGCAATTGGCTTAATGTGGCTGGAAATCTTAGGAGCTTGGTAAATAATTGAGCCTGTTGACCAGACATCAGCTGAGATCTCCCTGTGCTGGAAGGTTCCTGAAAAAGGCAAGCTGAGTGCCCTGGTTTTTAACCATATCACAGAGCAGCCTGAAACCCTCTTGTGTGTTAGCACTTGGCTACCCAAAGGAAAAGGAGAGATCCTTGCTAGCCTGCCCTACCCCATTCCTGCAAAGTCACAGTCTAGTCAGAGCTGGGATCTGTGCACAGAAGTGCCTGAAAAAGTAGACAGAAGACAGGCCAGATAGAAGAAGAGGGGGGAGAAATAGAGGATAGAAGGGAGTGTGGAAGAAGGAACTGAGTGCAGATTCCTAGCATGTAAGAGCTGGAAAGGAGGCCAGAGATCCTGCCCAGCTCCCAAGGAAGCAGAGGCCCAGAGAGGTCAAGCAATCTGCCATGGTCACCCAGCTAAGCATTGGCTTCACAAAAGAAAGGGAGAGAATGGTCTACAGCAAGAAAAGGGTAGAAGCAGTTAGAAGATTGCAAAAGCCACCCCAAATGGACCTCCAACCTGCAGGGTCAGCCCCCAGCTGTGTGGGAGAGGTGAAGAATGGATGAAGGAACCAACATTTACTGAGCCCCAAACTGGTCACTTTCCTTACTTGACTGGGTATTGTTCTTGAATTACTTCTGGTCCACCAACGCAAGGTCATTTTGTTTTGTTTTAAGAATTTATTTTGGTCTTCAAGCTTCATGCCAATCCAGAGAATGGGTGGGAAACTTAGTCCTCCCCGGTACTTATCATTAGACCTGTACAAATATTTGGGGCCTGGCATAGACAGAGTCATGGGAGAACCCTCTTATTAGTGCAAATTCCTGCTTAATGTATTGTCCAGTTCCCACATAGTCCCTTCAGAACTTCAAGAAGCCCTTATCATTCATGCCATGTTTGGGGCACAAAAACCTTTGGTTACATTAGGGACCTCTCTGGCCAAGGTCTAAATTACTCAGGGGCACTGTGCAGCCATGACCTCTGAGGGGGCAGCTGTTAAGGATTCTGGAACCAGACTACCTGGGTACAAATCATAGCTCTACCACCTATTAGCTGTGCCAACTTTGTAACTGGCTTAATCTCACTGTGCCTTTTTATGAAATAGAGATAAAAAGTTATAGTGAGGAATAAATGAATGAAACCATGTAAGGTACTTCAGACAGGGCCTGGTGTATAGTATTCACTCAATAAATGGTAGCTAATACTGGCAAATTCAACTGAATTTTGTTCATTGCTCTACTTGAAGCACCCTAACAGTGCCTGGGATATAATGAATGTTCAATAACAAATAAATATTTGTTGAATACTTGGATGGATGGATGGATTGATGGATGGATGCGAGAATGAGGTCTTTGTATTGCCTTCTACACTGGGAGCTTGGTTTTGCCTAGTGGTGAAGGGCATGGGCTTTGGAATAGACGGACTCAGGGAAATTCCAGCTCCATCATGCAAAAGCAAAGCCTTGTGATATCTCTGAGCCTCAGTTTCCTCACCTGTCCAGTGGGGTTAATGAGGATAGCATACAGGGCAAGATGCATGCAGAGGGTGCTCTGTACAAGTTTCTATCATTTGGTCTTTATTGTAATGATGGTTATGACTCTGGTTAGCTCTGAGATTGCACCAAGAAGTATCTGCCCTAGTGAGTGGAAAGGTACACCTAGTGGATGGAAAGGAGTAATTAAATGTAAGAGGCTGAGTACCTGGGGGCAGGGAGGAATAGGACCGACTCTCTTAGCCTCCCTTGCAGGCACCTGCTCCCCCTCCCTGGCCTTACCTCTTGCCCATTTGTCAGCTCCAGCTGGCTTGCCTGTCCCCTGATAGCTCCCTGATCCTCTCCTCGCTGCCCTCCCTCCCAGTGCTCTGCTTCTTGCTTGATCAAACCTTCCTAAAAAGAGAAACTGCATTACCTGTTCTCCATGCAGATCTGAGCTTCCATTTTAATTTGCCTTCATTATCCTCTTCTCTCATTAAAAATGGTAAATCTGTTTTGTGTTTTCATTATTCCATTAGCTCGAGGAAGCTTATCAGTAACGTGGGTTACTGCCAACATAAATAGCACAATTTTCATGCAGATGATGCAATAATTGACTTAAATTGCTATTCTGTAGAGGCTGTGGCTCACAATTAGAGAAAGTAGCATGATTTAAAAACAAGTTACAGGATTAGAATTCAATATTCTTTCAGTTATTTTGTAACTCTCCACCCACTCTGACAATGCCTTGTGAATATTTGAACACATTTATATACCTTATATGTATGCCCAGGTGAACTTCCTCCCATGTATCCCCCATCACTGACATTCCACATCAATGATCCTCCCTGCTACAGTTGTGACCATTCTGTGATCAAAAACTTCAAGAATGCAGCCAATAAAATAACCAAATACAATTCATAGGAAAATGAAATAATGATATGTTTAAAATTAGAAATAATATACATAAATTTTTTTAAAAATTAGATTAAAAAATTGGGACATTAAAAAATAATGAAAAATATTTAAACGTTTTTTTTGACATTTTGTATTTCATCACTGTAATATCTGTTGTCCTGTATGTACAGTGACCATTTCTTCCATTTATTCCCCAGTGTCTTACTGTCTTCATTTTGTTTTCAAAGAGGTTTTAGGTCACAATAATGTGATATACAGAATACAGGGGACTCCCACATACCCAAAATCCTCCCCCTTTTCCCCCTTCCTGTATTAATACCTTTTAATATGTGGATGGTACATTTGTTACAACTGATATACAAATAGTGAAACATAGCTACTAATCATGGTCAATGGTTTACATTATGGTTTACATTTTAGACAATACATTTTTTTAATAAACTTTAATGATATTTAACATGGCCTGTGTCCATCATTGCAAGATCATATTGAATTCCTATCCTGGAGAACTCTGCCACATTCTCTAATGGATCAGCAGCAATCCCTCAAATGCAGGGGCAGTGAATAGTGAAGGAGGATGGTCCATTGATGGACCCTTGATATTGACAACTATGCTTATAAGCATTTGCTCTTGAAATTGAAATTTAGCCTAGTGTTGTAGGGTGCCTAAGAGTTACCTCCTGAGAGCCTCCTTGTTGCTCAAATGTGGTCTCTCTCTAAGCCAAAATCAGCATATAAATGCATTACATTTCCCTCATTGTGGGACAGGTCTCCTGGGGATAAGCCTCTCTGGCACTGAAGGATTACTACCAAGCACCAACTAGCAATGCAACTGGGAGAAGACCTCCAATAAAAGGGGGGAAAGGTAAAGACAAATGAGCTTATATGGCTAAGAGACTTCAAAGTGAGTTGGGAGATCATCCCAGAGAGAACGCTTATGCATATCTTAGTGGGATCTCATAGACTGGCAAAGTAGATACTGCCCCAAATAGTGGGGCTCCTGGGGGCTCTGGAGACACCCAGGTCCTATGGTCAGGGCCTTGCCAGTGGGCCCTACTTTGGAGTTTATGCTCCTGAGAAAGACAGAGTTGGACTCAGTTACGGCTCCCCTACGCATGGCTCATCTGTCCCTTCTATTTGAACCTATAATTGGTTCTGGAGTTGGTAAGTATATGTCCAAGAGACTTAAATCTTTAGGCTTTCTCCATGTGCCAGCTGGGCCCTGAGCCTCAGCAGAGTTGCAACACCTACTCTCCAGTTCATTGGACTCACCCAGGACAACTAACAAGAAGAAGTGAGGATGGACAACCACCATACCAAGGAAACAAGAGAGCCTACAACTGCAAGCAAGAGAGTCCTATCCATTGGCTGTATGGGAGCAAAACCCAATCTCAATTAGAGGTGGAGTGGACATCACCATCCCAGAATCCTCAGGATTAGGGACTGAACTGTGGACTAGAGTGGACTTACTGGTATTCTACTATAGACTTACTGTGATTTTAGTAAGGGAAGAAATTACAACATTGATGTAGAAGCAGTGGCCACTGGAGGCTCTGAGGGCAAGGAGAGGGAAAAACAGGTGTAATACAGGGGCATTTTCAGGACTTGGGAATCATCCTGAATGACATTGCAATGACAGATATAGGCCATTATATATCTTCCTATAACCTACAGAATTGTGTGGGAGAGAGTGTAAACTACAATGTAAACTATAATCCATGCTCAGTGTCAATGCCCCAAAATGTGTTTATCAATTGCAATGAATGTACCACACTAATGGAGGATGTTATATCTGAAAATGTGGGAGGTATGGGGAGCAGGGCATATGGTTATCCCTATATTTTTAATGTAACATTTATGTAACCTAAATATCTTTAAAAAATATAAATATATATGTATATAAATGAGTTCCATTTTACTGGATTTCAGGGGAAACCAGGTTTGGAATGTGTTAATTGGATTCCGCCTAAACACCAGTTCTAAATTAAGCAGCCAGAGATTTAGGGAAATAAAAAAAACTTCTCTAGAAATGGCCCAAATTGCTTAATAGGGTAGGAAAGAGCTGATTAAGATGCAGGCTAATGGCATCACTGCATTTCCAGGGTAATGGGCTGAAATTCTCAACTTGGAAACTCCTGGAACCAAGAGGTTGGCAAACCTGTCTGTTTTGTGGCTTGGCTCAGTTCAGGGGTCAGATGTCAACAGCACCTCACACTTCCAGGGACTCAGGCCTATGCCTTCAAGGCATCCTTTAGCCTCTTTTCCTCTAATGCCCCTCAGAGCCATTGGCAAAGCCTATAGGCACTAATTTTAAAAAAATTCATAATCTGGCCTCTGCCACTGCCACCACATGGTCCCAGCCACCATCACCTTTGCCTGGAAATGGTGGTGAATTCCTTACTGGTCTCCCAGCTTCCCTTCTGGCCCTGGATAGCCCATTCTCCACACGGTAGTCAGAGAACCTAAGTCCATTCATGTCCTGCGTCTGCTCAGAACCCTCCCATAGCTTCCTTCTCATTCCATTAAAAGCCAGGTCCTTACAACAGCATGTGAGCCCCATGCTATTGGTCCCCCATTCTGACCACCCCCCTCACTGAAGATACCAAAGGCCATACTCATGTCTCCACTCTCACCCCATCTCTTTTATTTTCTCTCCACTTCAGCCACCTAGAATCATGAAAATCCCAGCCTTGCCACAGAACCTCCACAAATGCAGTCCACCCCTCCTCTCACCAGCTGATTCCTATGCTTCTTCAGATCCTTCTTGGCCCATCCCCTCTCCCCCTTGAAACCTTTGCCTTAAAGTCCCCAGGAACTCAGAGGAAGAAAAATGCTTAGTGGACAACTGCTCTTTTATGGGCTTAGCTACCCAAGTCCCCAGATCTCTAGCCGTTTACCCTCGCTCCCCCAGCTACACAGATAACATGGGAGCTGCCATATTTGTATCCAATGACTCTGCTTCTTGGTTCAAAGGCAGTCTCTCACCCAAGGTCCTTGCCTGGGAACTTGGAATGTGATTAAGAGATGTGGAGCTCAGTCTGGCTACACTCCTCTCTTTCTCTTTCTTTCTTAATCTTTTTAGGCCTAATTTTATTTTCATAAATAATTTGATATAAAGAGATACATGTAATGCATTTTTTAGTGCAGTGGTTGGTTCCCTCATTCTTATTTCCTCCCTCTTACACTTATATCAGCCCCACAACCCAGTGCTAGATAACCCTTGTTAACAACTTGGAGTGTGTCCTTTCAAAATGTTTCCACCTATGCTTAAACTTATATCCATGCATGTGTATGTACATACATAAATATATAAATGTATTTGTGTGTATGTACATAAATGCCTATGTGTATGGGTACATAAAAGTATATGCAAATAATTGGGATTTTTCCATTATTGCTTGTTTTATAAAAATGTGATTCTGTTTTACACTCTTCTGTACCTTGTTCTTTTCTCTCATTTAAAAGCATCTCATTGAAATATCTCTGAGTCAACTGATGAAGCTGTAATTCATTCTTGCAAATGGTGACAAGATGGTCTGGGATGCATCTACACCAGAAAGAACAGCTATTGTTCTCTGAGTAGAAGCAAAGACCATGGGTCTGGAGATGGAAGAGAAGGAAATGGAGGCCCAGAGAGAAACTGGGAGATGCCATGGGGCTAGGAGCCCTCTGAGTCTGAGCTGACCTGCCTCTCAGACTTAGGGGTCTGGAGGAGCCCATTGCTTCTTTGTAAGAAAGTCGCGTTGTTTGAGCTGAAGCCAGCTCAGTTGGTTGCAACCAAAAGTCTTAATTAATACAGATGAATAGAATGATGTTTTGTTGCTATTTGGGGCTTTTTTGGACCTTGAGTGCTGAGGGTGGGGTTTAACCAAACTCCTCCATTAATGGCATGTTATCATAACTGATGCATGCAAGCTGCAACCTTTGATTAATTTGCCAATTGTTTGTTTATTCTACTCTATTCTATCCCTACTTCCATGCATCTCCCCCCTCTGTCTGCTACTCAAACACATTTTCTGTATATCTTTATTTTGTAAGATTCTGTATAAACCGTGCCAGTGTTTTGCATGGATACATTTTAAAATTATGTGTGGCATTATGTTTATTTTCTTTATTTTTGCTTGTTTTGTTTTCACCTGGGGAGCAGGGACTAAACTAGTCACTCCCCTCAGTCCATGTTTTGTTCTCATCCTTGGCTGTGCAAGACTCCAGTCTTGTCCTCTACATTTACTAGTTCTACTCTCCTTTCCCAATTCCCCTTTCTTGCACTGGCATGTTTGTGTGTGTGTGTGTGTGTGTGTGTGTGTGTGTGTGTGTTTACAGAACATGTAGAATTGCTCCATTGAATCTGTTTTCCACTTCCATAAAATGGGATTGCACTGGTTAAGACCTCTACATATTGCTGTACAGACCTCTGGGTCATTGCTGGCAGCCACCCCAGAGCGTTCCTGGGTGTGTCTCAGGCACAGTCTACTTACTGTCCAAGAATAATCCAGAGACTTTCAGTTAGCTGTTTATATGCTGTTCAGTTCTCATATGAGAAAGACTCTTGTTCTTTGACTATATCAAGGATCCAAGGCTAAGACAGAATTTATCAGCGGAAGGGCAGAAAACAAACAGCAGGCTGGCTGGGAACAGTGGCTCTTGCTTGCATGGTTTTGGAGTAAATGGATGATCTGGCATTTAGTGAAGAAGTGAGCTTGAAATTGTCCTTGTGTTCCTGATTAGAAGTGGCCACGAGTATTATTTCAGCTGTTTATGGGTTTTCTGAAAACCTGGGGAGCCTGGCTGTGGGTCTCCATGATAGGCTGCCTTTGTGTAATGACCTTGAGCACCTCTCCATCAGCACCACCTCCCTGCAGAGGCCAGCTGGGGCCACTCCATCCTGTGTTCATCAGGGACCAACACCCAGGTTGCCACCAGCTCCTGCCACCTCAAACAGCTGCTGTGAGCATTTCCTGTGCAGGGGTCTCTCTCATCATGCATTCTCACCCCCAAGGGGGTGAAAAGTAGTTCTTGGGGGACTGGACAATTCTTATTCTTTAAATATATACCTGCAGCACCTAAACCAATATTGACATTTCACTGGGGGTGTTGACTTAGTTTCCTGTGGCTGCTGGAGCAAAGCATCACAAACTAGGTGTCTTCAAAAAACAGAAATGTATTATCTCACAGTTTTGGAGGCTAGAAGTCCAAAATCAAGGTGTCAGTAGGGCCGTGCTCCCTCTGAAATGTGTAGGGGAGAATCCTTCCTTGACTCTTCTAACTTCTGGAGTTTACCAGCAATCCTTGGCTTCCCTTGGCTTGAAGATGCATCACTCCAGTCTCTGCCTCCATCTTCCCATGGCCTTCTCCCCTGTGTCTTATAAGAAAATGAGTCATACTCTCTTTGGGCCCATCTTTTGGCAATTGTGAAAAATGCCACTATGAACATTAGTATGTATATATTTGTTCATTTCCCATTATCTTAGTTTGCCACAAGCTGACAGGACAAAATGGTGTGTCTTTTATAAAGGGGATTTATTTGGGGTAAAAGCTTACAGTTCTGAGGCTGCAACAATATACAGAACAAGGCATCATCAGAGATGCTTTCTTAACAAGGGTCAGCTGCTGGCAGAACCTGATGTCCTGTCACATGGCAAGGCAAGATGGTCAGTCTGCCATTGTCTGTCTGCCTTCTCCTCCAGGACTACTGTCTCTATCAGCTTTGGCTATTTTCTCAGTCTCTTTGGGCTTCTCTGTCTTTTTTACAGCCATAGGCAAACCTGGAGTCCTCTCTCTCACATGGCATGGTCAAATGGGAGCTTCCTTCTCTCATGCAAGTTGGCAGGGACCTAACCTGGGTTATGCCTCACTGATGTAGTCCAATCAAAAGCCCTAAAGCAATATACTGAAATGTGACTTAATTAAGGTCCCTTAACTGAATCTAATCAAAAGGTCCTATCTACACTGAGTTTACAGGCACAGGAATGGGTTAGTTTAAATTCTTCTGGCTATATATTTAGTAGTGGAATTTTCTGATCATATGGCATTTCTATACTTAGCTTCCTGAGGAACTGTTAAACTGTCCTCTAGAGTGGCTGCACCATTCTACATTCCCACCAACAATGAATGGGTGTTCCTATTTCTCCATGTGCTCTTCAACACTTGTAGTTTTCTGTTGTTTGTTTTAAAGAGAAGCCAGTCTAGTAGGTGTGAAATTATATCTCATTGTAGTTTTGATTTCCATTTCTCTAATAGCTAGTGATGTTGACCATCTTTTCATGTGCTTTTTAGCCATCTATATATCTTATCTGTAAAAGTGTTCAAGGCTGTTTTCATTTTTATTATTGAGTTGTAGGATTTCTTTATGTATGCTGGATATGAGACCGTTACCAGATATGTGGTTTCCAAATATTTTCTCCCATTGAGTAGGCTGTCTTTTATTTAATAAAATATCATTAAAATACATCACTCATATGTGAACAAACATAAACCATAAATTTATAGTAAAATTTGTGAATTTACAAAACAAACATGCCTATCATCATACAAGGCTCCCATATATTTCCCCACCACCGACACTGCATTGTCGTGAAATATTTGTTACAAACTATGAAAGAGCATCATCAAAATATTACTAACTATAGCCCATATCTTATATTTGGTGTGTTTTTCCCCCAACCTATTAATATTAGTATTATTAATACTCTATATTAGTATTAGTATTAGTATTATGTATTTGTTATTGTTCAGGAGAAAACATTCTCATATTTGTTCTATTAACCACAGTCCATCATCCACCACTAGATTCCCTGTTATACAGTCCTATGCTTTGTACAATCCATTCAATGTGTATGCTCAGTGACTTTCATTTATATCACTGAGTTGTGCTCCCATCACCTCAGTCGATTTTAGAATGTTTCCATTTCTCCAAAAGGAAAAATACCATTCCCCCTTATAACACCCTAATGTTGTCCGTCAGTATTGAAAAATTACCTTCTTGCCATTGTTGCAAAATATTACAGTTACATTACTTGTAATTTTGCCATGTATCACCATATTATTAGCACTTTGTGAAAGAAAAGTATCCTTATATTTATACTATTAATGACAATCTTCAACCAAAACCAAAATTACTATGCTATACATTCCCTAAGTTATTTTCTTGTTTCCTTTCAACTGACATTTACTTCCACAGACTACCACTTTCAGCCACAATCAGATTTATAAATGAGCACTGTTAGTTATATTAATTAAAATGTGTTGCTCTCAACCATATTCATATCCACACTTTTACAATTAACCTCATTAATAATACTAAATATGATCAGCATCATGTCCCTTTCTCAACCCACCTTCTGTTTCCTAGTAACCTATCCTCTAGAGTTTACCTTTGTGAGTTTTCCCTGTCATATTTAGTTCATATTAGTGAGACCATACATTATTTGTCTTTTTATATTGGCTTATTTCATTCAAGATAGTATCTACCTTTTACTTTCTTGACACATTCCTTTGAAGTGCAAAGTTTTAATTTTGTCCATTTATTTATTTATTCATTGACTTATTGTACTTTGGGTATAAAGTTTATGAAACCATTGACTTGCACAAGATCATGTAGATGCTTCCTACATTATCTTCAAGGGTATTTATAGTCCTGGATCTTATATTTAAGTCTTTGGTCTATCTTGAGTTAATTTTTGTATAAGGCATGAAATATGAATCCTCTAAATTTGTTTTTCCTTTTCAAGATGTTTTTGGCTATTTGGGACCCCTCACCATTCCAACTAATTTTGATAATTGGCTTTTTTATTTCTGTAAAATATGTTGTACATTTTGGGGGATTTCGTTGAATCTGTGAATCAATTTTAGTAAACTTGACAGCTTAATGATATTTAGTCTTCCATTCCATGGACATGTAATATCTGTACATTTTAGTTCTTCTTTGATTTCTTTATCAATGTTTTATAGTTTGCTGTATGCAAGTTCTTTACATCTTTAGTTATGTTTATTCCTAAATAATTTATTCTTTTAGTTGCTATTGTAAGTGGATTTTTTCCCTTGATTTCCTCCTCAGATTGCTCATTATTAGTATAAAGAAACAGTTCTGGTTTTTCTGTGTTGATCTTATATCCTGCCACTTTATTGAACTTGTTTATCAGCTCTAGTAACTTTGTTGTAGATTTTTTCAGGATTTTCTATATATAAGATCATGCTATCTGCAAATAGTGAAATTTTTTCTTCTCCCTTTCTGATTTGGATACCTTTTATTTCTTTTCCTTGCCTAAGTGTTCTAGCAAAAATTTCTAACAAAACTTTGAATTAGAGTGGTGACAGTGGTCATCCTTTTCTTGTTCGATCCTAGAGGAAAAGCCTATAGAATTTGTGTTAAGATGTTAGCTGTGGGTTTTTCATATATGTGGAATGGGTTTCCTTCTATTTCTATATTTCAAAGTGTTTTTTATCAAGAAAGCATGCTGAATTTTCCAGAATGCCTATTCTGCATCAATAGAAATGATCATGTAAATTTTCTCCTTCAATTGGTTAATCTGGTGCATTAAATTATTTTCTTATGTTGAACCATCCTTCCATACCTTGAATAAAACCCACTTGTTCATGGTATATGATTACTTCGATTAGTTGTTGGATTTGGTTACCAAGTATTTTGCTGAGGATTTTTGCATCTGCCTTAATTAGAGATATTGGTCTGTAATTTTTATTTCTTGTAGCACCTTTATGTGGATTTAGTATTAGGGTGACAATGGCATCATAAAATTAGTTATTTAATGTTCCCTCATCTTCAATTTTTTGGAAGAGTATGAGGAGGATAGGTGTTAATTCTTTTTGGAATGATTGGTAGAATTCATCTGTGAAGACATATAGTTCTGTGCTTTCCTTGGTTGAAGATTTTTGATGACTGATTCAAACTCATTATTTGACATTGCTCTGTTGATATCTTCTATTTCTTCTTTCTAAAGTGTACATTTCTCATGTGATTCTAAAAATTTGACTATTTTATATAAATGTCCACTTGTTAGAATACAATTTTTCATAGTATCCTTTTATGATACTTTTTATTTTTAAGGGGTCAAAAGTGATGTCCCTTCTCTCTTTTCTGATTTTATTTGCAACTTCTCTCTTATTTTTGTTTGTTAGTCTAGCTAAGAATTTGTCAATTTTATTAGTATTCTAAAAAACAGCATTTTGTTTTCTTAATTATCTCTATTGTTTTTATTCTCAATTTCTTTTAATTCTGCTCTAATCTTTGTAATTTCTTGCTTTCTGCTTGCTTTGCTATTAATTTGCTGTTCTTTTGCTAGTTCCTCCAGATGTGCAGTTAGGTATTTGATTCTAGCACTTTCTTCTTTTTAATATAGGTATATAGGGGTAAAAATTTCCACCCTAGAACTGCCTTCACTGCATCCCATAAGTTTTTATATATTGTGTTCTCATTTTTATATTCCACATTCTGTCTCTCCTCCTAATTTTTAACTTGTACATCTGACTGCACTATAGCTTCTATTTCTTAGTATGGCTTGTAATTTTTTGCTGATGTCTAGGCATTTAACAGATGGGTTTATCCTGTTGATCAATTTCTCTGTCTTGCCTTTTGTTAAATTTTTCCTTTGACACTCAGTTCCACTTATTCTAAATCTTTAGAATTGCCCCTGTTTAAACAAACAAACAAACAAAAAAAAAACAACAACAAAACTAATACAAAATCAAAAGCAAAAAAAGCAATTCCTCTCTTTCAGGCTGCAGTGTTCTGACTAGAATGCATCAGTCATCCATAACCACCAATCAATCACCCCATGGCCCACCTCACCACAGGTACCTAGATGACAAAAGGGAGAAAAAAACCTGTCCTCCCTCTCACCCTCTCAAACCTCCAGGTCTGGCTATGTCCCCCCTGATCACCTGAATCATTTTATGGGTCCCCTCTTCCCTGGTGCCTGGCTAGCACGCCAATGCCAGCCTGATTATCCCCCCAGCTGGCCATGCTATTGGTGCCAATCTGTGCACCCCTACATTACCCTGATTGCCCCACAGACTACTGCTTTCTTTAAATGACAAAGAAATGCCAAGAAAGTGTCCACTGATAAAGGAGATACATACATGTGTATGTTTATTCAATATAAGATTTTATATTATATAAAATAAAGCATGTATATAATAGAAAATGGAAGTTTGAGGAAGTTATCAGAAATCTATTAGAAAGTCTATCACTGACCATTAAAATCAAAATTAAAAACTAATAAGAAACATCAAAGATAACTATAGTGAAAGTAATAACATAATAGTGTAACATCATATGGTTTGTCTGTTTGCGTTGCTGGCAATTTTATGACTAATCACATCACCTTCAGACCTCATTCTACTCTCTTCTCTCTTTCATTTTTATTTTTTTATTTTAGTAGGTTTTATTTAAGTAATGCAATCCAACTTCATTAATTTGAACTTTTCTAATTTAAAATCTCAACCATGTAACTCTGGGAAGGAAAGTTTAGGTAATCCATGTGCGAATATAGATAGAATATTCAAGCTCCTTAAGAGAACACATTATTTTGAAGCTCTCTACACATGGAAGGCACACAATAATTATTAAACACCTAAAGAACATTAGAAGTCTCAAGTTCTTCCTAACCATGATTTACATATTAATTGCTTTAAAAGAATTCTTATTTGGCAAATTGGTCATTTTATTTCAAGCAAATTATTTGCATATGTTCTAACTTTTGCTGATAAGAGGTGAGCTGCCTGAGGGTATTTCTTGTCTTGTTCATCTCTGAATTTCCCAGTGGGCATAAAACTCTGCCTATGCCAAATATACTCGAGAAATATTTGTAAAAATGATCACACTGCATGATGTACTTGAAGCTAATTCAGTTGCCTTGTAGTTCACATTTTTTCACTATTTTGTTCTGATCCTTCTCACAATTAGTCCTAGTTTTACTATACTTCCAAAAAGCAAACTGTCTACCCCTTTATCTACTTGTACAAATTCATTTTTAGTAAAAAATAATAATATAAATATTTTCCACTTGTAATTGTTAATCTGTGGTACCCAAAACCATTCCCTCACTTCTGGGGATGATGCATACTGCTGCGCAACGTCAGCCTTATATAAGGGAACTGTGCCCCCTGGACCTGTGCAATGCAGCAACCTGGTCATTTGCTTTTCTGGCTCAGGACAGAGAAAACCTTATTCAAAGATCCCCATTCTGCTAGAGACAGAGATGTACCATTCACCACTATTCTTTTTTATAGATTACAAAGATTCGTTGTTCTATTTAGAAGAGGAAAGAATAAAGACATCTAAGGTTTGGTTTATTCTTCAGTATTGTCAGAACAAAAATCAAACTTAGTTTACAGTGTTATAATGCCTATGGTTGGACTTTACTTCTCAATGAATCAAATTTTGAAAGATTTCTTTATAAGTTAATAACTGTCTTTGAAATTGTTCACTGAACAATTAAATAATTTGTCCTTTCACATTCAAATTTACTTACTTAAATATCTTACTAAGTAAGATATTTATAATTTTTACAGTTTCTATATGAATGTTTAACTTGTAGTGACAAGATGTGTGTTCTGATACCAGGTATTTTAATTAGTTGTATGGCCCTAGACAAGCCATTTTAGATTTCTGCCTCACCAGATCAAACAGGAATAATCACAAGATTTTAATCTAACTTATAGGTAAGCAGACAAAATTTATATGAGAACATTTTGCAAATGTCATTAAACAAATGGAAGGTAAAATATGTTAGGTTTTATCATATTAACTATTTTCTAACATTTGGTTGACATTTTTATAATTTAACCAAACTGCAAAATCCAGCCGTTATACAAGGCAAATTAAAATAATAAAGCTAGTTATAACAGTAAATCCATTCGTCCATGGCCTCATTTGTTTACATTAAGAAATAATCTTTATACAAATAGGTAAAATTTCATGAAAATATTCCTATATATTCTAGCTTAGGAGTTTGTGCCCTTATCAGTGCACTGTCTGGCATCGGCCAGTGCATCAGGTACTCGAACTGTCATACTGTCCATAGACTTTGCCAAACAGATTTGGCAGCCCAATCGTGATTTGTCTGCTAGTCCACAGGCCAGATCAAGCATGTCATTCTCCTCATCAGTGATTGCTTCTAACTTCTCAAATATGTACTCTTCAAAGATGAGATGGCAGGGCAGGCTAAGCTTCCCTCGCATGAACCAAAACTATCAATATCTAGATTATTTTGAACCACAACATCTAGCAGAGTCACCAACTTTTCCTTTGGGTGGTTAAAGTTTCACCATCACAGTTTATAAAGTAGACTGTCTCCTGAGCTGCTCTGCGCAGGCGCCGAAACCCTCACCCACTGGCTTGCCCTAGTGCTCCTGTCCAGCCTCCTTGTCTCCAGGACTCTGTAGACTCTAGCGCGGGGTCTGCGAGGGGCAGCCACAGGCGGGCGGCGCCTCCTAGAGGCTTGGAGGAGATGCGCCGGAGCCAGGCGCCTCTGCAGCGGCTATATCCGGCGGCTCCCTCTTCCCTAAATTTAGTAAAATCCTTCTTACTTAGCTTACAAATTAGGCCTTGCTCCAGCAATATTGAAAATAATATGCTAGAGGTGATATATATTCATATAAATATTTATTATACTAATTCATGTAATTCATACATCTATCATTATTTATTTTATTCCCCTTTCAAATATAGGAGAAGCTGATGAGTTGAAGTTTCCTAGGATTATACACTTCAGTGGAAGAAACAGGTTATAAACCAAGTCACTCTGCTCCTGAGTTGTGTTTTTAATTGTTTTACCTACATTTAAAGTTTGTGACTTGAAACACTGGCTTAACTATGGATTTTATTAGTGAATACATTTTAAATTTCAGATTTAGAACAGGCCCTCTCCTCATATGAAACCAAAGACTACTTTGTTTTTTCTTGGCTGATGGAGAAGACATATTTGCCTGAGTAAATACTGATGAGTCTCCATAAATCATATTTAATTAGAAGTTTAATTTTGCTTTAAGAAAATAATCATATTTTATCATCTAATAGTATTGCATTTTCTCATTGTCCTATTTTTGAGATAAATTACATTATCAAGTTTATAATATGGATCTTTCTAATTTACCTAACATCAAAGAATGTTTTTCATGCCTTGCAGCTGGACACGACTCCTTAAATATTTTATATGGGAATTTTGCCTTCATCTTTGCAACTCAGTATTAATTATTGTTATTATTAGTTCAGAGTAAGATTCTATTTTGTTCTTTGTTTTCCTAGTCTTATTTTACTTGAGTTTTGATAACATGCTTATACTGGCTTCAAAAAAATTGGAAAGAATACTTTCTATTTGTGCAATAGTACAGTTTAAAATGCATATAAGTAAGATATTTAAAAATTGAAATATACTTATTTGTCATCCTCTTGAGAACTAAGGTTAAAAGGGATTTGTGTGTATGTGTGTGTGTGTGTGTGTGTGACTGTCTTTCTAGTTTTCACTGCAATAATTAGTTCATTTGTTGAACAAATATTTGTTGAGCCACATGATATGACAGGTGCAGTTCTAAGTGTTGAGAATGTAACAGTTAAAAATAAATAAAAAATAATTTTAAATATTTTCAGAAAATTCACATTTCAAAAAAATCAGTTTTCTTCCACTTTGTGATTTAATTCTGTTAGTTTTTGGTTTTCTTTAAAATTTTTAAGAATTCAAATTTATTGTTGTAAAATTTTGTGTTTCCCTTTCACTCCTTACATTTCCCACATTGTATTTATCTCTTTGTTTATTCTACTTCATTAGCTTTGTCATGCGCTATTTTTTATATTTTATTGACATCTTCAAAGTAATCCCTACCTTTCTTAATATTTCTCCTTATCTCAGGTTGTGAATACATTCTCTTTATTCTCTATCCTTCATGTTTTCCTTAGGTTAACCTTTTAAAATTTTTGTCAACTTTTTTTTATTTGAGTGTATAAATTTATTTTCAATTCTTCCTTTTTTCTTAAAGAAAATATTCAGTAATGTGCCCCCCAAACCAGATATACCTATAGAAGCAGTTAATTATTGAAGCTTTATTTTGCAAATTCTACAGAATTCCTGATATTTTGTGAAAAGTTGTTCAGACATGAACATTGTTTTATAAAATATATGAGCACATCACTAAAATTGTGCTTATCTGTAAAACTATTTCTTTAAAATATGTTCCTTTTACATGCATTTGTAAATTTATATATATATATGTGTGTATATAAAATATTTTAGTCTTGTAAAAGAATGAATATAATGCCAGAGAAATTTGTTTAAAGAAATAATTGGTGAGAATTTTCAAGAATTGAAGGACTTACATATTTAAATTTACATATCAGTCTGTATCTTTAGAATTGTATCATTATATCTATGGGAAACATTAAAGATAAAAGACATACTTAATATCTATCAGAAAAATGCAGATCAGATATGAAGGATAGATAGAAGGAGAAGATTTCCAATCAGAATGGAGGTACAAAGGCAAGTAGATAAAGAAGAAATACTTCTTTATTGCTGGAGGGAGGACATGCTGGGGCAAGGGTTGGTGGGTTGTCTAAAAACAAAATTGTATTTTCAAACACACTTTCAAGAGGGAAGTAAAGAGTTGACATTAATAGTATAATGGATTATAGTAAAAAAGATGATTATAATAATACTGATAAAACTGATTTATGTGTATGTAAAGCAAGGAAATTTAGACTTTAAAATAATATTAGTATGAAAGATATGCTGGTTGTATATGACATTTAAAATATGCTGTCTATTACTATATTTATGGAATGAGGGAAGTAAAACTGAAGGTTTGCCATAAATAATTTATCCTCTTGATCAGCCTTTTGTGATGAAATACAATAGTCAGTTTTAATATTGTCTAGGAATGCGCCACATTATGTGGAATTTTTACTTTACAAAATGTCTCCCAGTTTTCCTTTGATGGAATTGATGTGATGACCGCACAAAGGATAAGCAAATTATCATTTTCCAGGTCTCTATCACAATTTCGGTCCAAGTGGCATTCTCTGGGATCCATTGTGCTTTTTCAAGTATTCAATATGCTTATAATATAGAATCATTTCATGCAAGAACCTAGAGGATACAGGATCTAAGACAGCACTTGAGAAACTGAACAGTACACCTCACAACAGAAAGGATTAGACAAACCAACATAACTAATGTTTTTTAAACAATTATTTTGAAATAATTTCAAAATTTGGGAAAGTTGCAAATATAATATAAAAATAATACAGAGAACTATAATATACCTCCCACTCAGATACCCAGATTACAGTTTTCTAACATTTTGCCACGTTTTTAGATCATTCTATTATCTGTCAATCTGTCTGTCATCATCATCATCATCATCATCATCTATCTCTCTCTACATATCTGACTGTCTGCCTGTCTACCTATCTCTTTAAAAATATTTGTGAATAGTTTACTGTATTATTCAGTTAAAGGGGTGCTGATGCATAATACCAGAAATCGGTTGGTTTTTATAAAGGGTATTTATTTGGGGTAGAAACTTACAGTCACAAGGCTGTAAAGTGTAAATTACTTCCCTCACTGAAGTCTGTTGCCACATGTTGGAGTAAGATGGCTGCTGGTCTCTGCGAAGGTTCAGCCTTCCTCTTCCTCCTAAGGCTCTGTGGTCCCAGCTCCTTCCTTTCTCAGCTGTAGATTTACATAAGCCTTGTCTCTGTCCCCAGGGCTCATTTCTACCCAGTCTCAGCTTCTCTGTTCTCTCCACAAGTTCAGCTGTAGACTATCAGAATCTCTTTCTTCCCGGGGCCTGTGCAGTGTCTATGGAGCCATCTCTTTTCCTCTATGTTCTTCTCCTGTGTATTTATTTCCCAGGCTCCAGCATCAAAAACCTCAACTTTTGCCTCTGCCATGTCATTTTCTCTGTGAGTCCCCACCCCTTTGGTCCCACATCCTACTGATGTGGCCCAATAAAATCCCTAATCATAATTTAATCAAGGAAAAGTGAAACCTCTGAATTTAATACAATCAAATATGGCCAGAGGAATAGAACAGTTTACAAACACAATCCAATATCTATTTGAATCCAGTATGAATATTTGGAATTCATAAACAATATCAAACTGCTACAGTCATGTATATCATGTTCCTTTAATATTTAATACCTCTGTCATAATTTCCAAGCTGCTGAAACAAATGTAACATAATGGGTTGGCTTATAGGATGTAAATTTATTGTCTCATGTTTTTGATGCTAGGAGATGTTTAAAAAAAATCACACCATGAGTAAGGTGATACTTTTTCCCAGCATACTGTGGCATTCTCAATTGGCTGTCAAAGATCCTTGGGTTCTTAGCTTTGCTGTCACATGGCAGTGTATTTTCCTTTATCTTCTGGATTCTATTGACTTACAGTTTCTCCTCCTCCAGGAGCCTTTCTCTTCATAAAGTAGCCACCAATAGTATTAAGGCACTGTAGCAGTTTGATATAGTTATGAATTCCAAAAATAGATATTGGATTATGCTTGAAAACTGGCCTGTTCATCTGGGCATGATTAAGTTATGATTAGGGCTTTGATTAGGCCATGTCAGTAGGGCATTGAGCCCCACCCCTTGGTGGATGGGGTCTCAAAGATAAAAGACACAACAAAGGACAGAGTTGGAGTTTTGAGTTGGAGTGTCTTTGAGTTGGAGTTCTGATGCTGAGTTGTAATGCTGGAGCCCGGGGAAGTAAAGAAACAGAAGAGCTTGGTCGTGAGGAAGAACAGAAGGCCCCAGGAAAAGAGAGGAGCTGTTTGTCTGATAGTCTACAGCTGGCCTTGTAGAGCGAAGCAAAACCTGAGCCCAGAGAGAGACAAGCCCCAGGAAGAGAGGAACCCTAGAAGCCTGAACTCTTGGCAGACATCAGCAGACATCTTACAACAACACATGACAATGGACTCTGGTGAGGGAAGTAACTTATGCTTTATGGCCTGGTAACTGTAAGCTTCTACCCCAAATAAATACCCTTTATAAAAGCCAGCCAATTATTTGTATTTTGCATCAGCACCCCTTTGGCTGACTAATACAGGCACAATTTCAGTTGGGCCACACTTCAGCAAAAAATAACATCTTCAAAAGTTCCTATATACAATGGGTTTACACTCACAGGAATGGATTAAGGTTTGAAACATGCTTCTTTGGGGGGGGGGCAGGAAGATACCTACCAGCTCCTCCATGTATATTTCCTCAGAATAAGGATATTCATTTATGTAACCACATTAAGAACAATTATCAAGTTCAAGAAACTTAACATTGATAGAATGCACACAGTTTACATTCCAATTTTTTCAATTGTCCCAATAGTTTTACTTGGGCATTATGTTTCTCCATTATGAGATCTGGTCCAGAATCTATTTAATTTTCATTGTCTCAGCTCCTTCTCTTTTTTAATTGTGGTAAAATGTATACAACATAAAATTTACCAATTGTGCGTCAAATCCCTTTTCACCCTCCTGCCCACCCCAGTGATAAGTACTCTACTTTCTGTCTCTATGCATTTGGATGATACTGGTTATTTCATGTAAGTGGATTCATATAATATTTGTCCTTTTCTGTATGACTTATTGATGTTTCCTATTTCTCTTTCACACACATGTACTGAAAGAAAAACTATGGTTTGTCACACTGTCTTGTTTATTTAAAAAATATAATTTCACTACAAATAACACTGTATTACCACATATTAAGTGTTTAAGTATAGAATACTGATTTACTATCTTTTTTAACATTAAACAAGTAGGTTAATTTATTGTGCAAAAAATGATGATCAAAGATTTTTATTAAATCCTTGAATCAAGGGAGAACATCACATTCACTACATAATAGGTTAAGAATGGGGAACACATTGAGACAAATATCTTGAACTGAGTTCTTAAGTGTCATGGGATAAGTCCTGATAAGCTAACTCTTGTCTTCATAAATAGGCTGTTTGATGAGATAAACAAATATTTGCCCAGATATATTGGAACATTTTAATTTCCTATAACAACAATGAAGTTATTTATTGGTCTGCAGTCTTATACTCCTGTGGAGGAATTTATTGAAAAACACACATATGCTGATGTGGGAATTCTCAGTTCTTATTGCACCATGTGGTTATTATCCAGTAAGAGATTAAGTGTAGATTATTTATTTCAATGGAAGTGATCAATTCAGATCTGCACTACTCCTTTTTATGGCATCATTATATATTGTTTCCTGTCATTGTTTTTTAAACCTCTGTAAGTGGCAGGTTTTTCTCTATTTTTTGTTAGATGATTGTTTGGATGGTATAATAGCTGTGCAAAGCATTTAAGAATGTGGAGCTAACACTTTGGAGCACTGTAACAGAGACAAATAATAAGAGAATAATGAAAGATTTTTTTATTCCACTTCTTTCTAATCTAAGATCAAACATTCTCAAATCAGATCAAGAGGAGAAACTCTGTTTCAAATTGAAATAATAAACAGAATCAGATATTGCTCTATTAACAAATTTACCTAATCTCTTGATTTTAAAAAGTTATTTCCTGGTTCATATAGTTATATTAAATAACTCAGAATATTGTGTAAGTATGTAAGCAGAAGTTTCTCCCCTAAGATTTCACATGTTCTGCTTTAAGAGGAGAATATTATATCTGAAGTTTTATTGTTTCAAACCAGCCCTTGTCCAATTCTATGTACATATTGGGGGTGAAGTTTTGTTGTTAATATCATTATATATCATACTTTTGAAATTTTAAATGATATCATGGGATTTTTCCCATTTATCATTGTTTGAGTAAATTGTGATGTTAAGAGGATTTAGAACAGAAAAAGGTGGCATAAATTTCCCTTTTAGTGTTTGGTAGATTCTCATATGCCCCACAAAGCCATGTTCAAGTCCAACTCCCCAGTCCTGTGGTTTTAGTAGCAATGAATTGTGAGTTTTATAACATATGTATAAGTCAAATATATAGCAAAATAGTCCAAATGGCATGAGTGGATAACTGGAAGTATATTATTATAATATTCTTACACTGATTCTGAAGTGGTATCAAATCAAATGAATGTAGATATAAATGAGTTACACTTGCATACAAGGTACCCTAAAGCAAAAATCAATACCAGAAAACAAATATTTAAAATTAACAAGTTATAGAAGAAGATAAAAATATGATTAATTAATCCAAATGAAAGCCAAAAATTAGTGAAAATTAACAAGGCACAAATAGGTAAAAAAAGATAAAAAATATAGCAATATGATTTAATTAATCTTAAACATGTGAATAATTATAATTCATGTAAATAGTATAAACAATACTTAAAGGAGGAGATTCTCTGAAAGAATTGAAAAGCAAGACCCAAATTTATGTGGCCATGAAAATTGCATTTTAAATATAAAAACATTGGTGAAAATAAAGATATAAAGATATATAATGGTAACACTAATTGAAAGAAAGCTAAAATGGTTAAATTATTAATTTAGTATCAAAAATATCAGACTTCAGAGCAAAACATTGACATGGATAATGTAAGACAGCAGGCCACAGGTTTGGAGATCAGCTGACAGTTTCGGTGAATTCCCCAGGAGAAGCTGGCTGACTGAAGTAGTGATGGACCTTCTCCCTACTGACTACTGAAATCATCACTTCTCCTTTTAAGGCCTTTAACTGGTTGGATCAGACTTCTCTCACTGTTAAAGAAAATCTCCTCAGTTGATTTTAGGTGTAATCAGGCAGAGATGCAATCAATTTCCTGGTGATTTAAATCCAAGAAATGTCCACTCAGTAACAACAAGGCCACTGCTTGCTTGATCAAACAACTGGACACATTAATCCAGCTTAATTGACACAAAATTAACCTTCACAGATCTATACCTTAAACTGTTTAATTATAGTAGTGTTTCTCCATTTCTCCTTTTAGTTCTCTTAATTTTGCTTTTTATTTTTTCTTTTTATGCCCATAAAATGTCTATGGAATTTATTTGAATGAATATTTCACGTGTGTCATGGTAAAGTTGAACATTTTTATTAAGAATTTGGTCTCCAAATTGGATTTTACACAATGGGATATCAATTGATGTGTAAAAAGTGAAATTTAGGAACTTGTGTTTAAATGTATTTTGTTGCCATTTTAATAAAACGATATTATTATTTACACATCACTTGCTACACTATGCTTTTCTACAAAACAAACATAATAACATATAAATGCATAGTCATATATGAGGGAACAGAGTATTATTTGACTGAAAATGCTATGTAAGAAAATGTTTTCAGAGAGAATAATAGTTTGCAAAGTAAAATATTTGACCATTTAACTATCACATCAGCACCTTCTGATAATAATAATGAGAAAATTAACAAAAAATAGGCTCCTGGTTGTAATTATTAACAATCATTTACAAAATTTACAAATCTAGAAATCGAAACTGTCAGAGTTAATTATTTTTTCTGCAAGATTGAATGTGTTTGGGAAATTATCCAATAGGGCAAATCATGTCATACACTGTAGCTACTGTGCCTAATTCAAAATTTAATATAGGGATATGGACCATAATATATGATGCACCTATAAGAAAAACTACTTAAAAACATAATTTCATTGTTTTATCTTGTAAATATATTGAAAGGATGCATTACAAGCAATATATGTGGTAATAGAAAAAGAAAAACTATTTTTGTTTCCTTGAAATAGAGAGTTTAATGCTTGCAAACATGTCATCTTAATCTTAAACTTTCTCAACATAGCAGTGGTTTTTCATTTTATAAATGCTAATATTGGCTTTGAGTAATAATAATTATATTTTACTTTATTTTTTTTTTACCGGGCAGTCCCAGGGAACGAACCCGTGTCCCTCCATATGGGAAACGGACACCCAACCATTTGAGCCACATCTGTCCTCCTAAATATATTTTACAATTTTTGTTGCCACATTAATAAAAAACAAGGAAAGTTATCATTGTTCTCCTTCCCTAACCACAGCTTTCTCAGATTCTCCTTTGCATTCAGTTTTCAGATGTTAATTTAGTTCATCAAAGTTGGAAATATAAAACAAAGTTAATTTTGAATCACATTTTAACTCAGGTCATCAAAATGAGAATGGCTTCAAATTATTATCTGATCTTTTTCCTGAATAAATATTCTCCTCATAATTTGCCTTACAGCCTCCTTTATTTGCTTGTTTCTAAGACTATAGATTATAGGATTAAGGAAAAGTGGTACTATAGAGTAGAACATAGAGGAGATCATATCCTGACAGGTAGGTGAGTTGGAAGTTGGCTTCATATGCAGAACAGTGCCTGAGCTAATAAAAATGGTCACCATGAGGATGTGAGGGACACAGGTGGAAAAAGCCTTTCCTTGCTCTCCACTGGTTGGAAACTTGAGCACAGTAGAAAATATGTGAATATAAGACATAATGATGAAGGCAAAGCAGCCACCACCCATCAGCACCACAGAGATAAAAATTAAAATTTCATTACTTAAGATCTCAGAGCAGGAGACCTTCAGTAGAGAGGGCATGTCACAGAAGAACTGATCAAGCACATTGGACTGACAGAAGGACAGCCAGAATGTGTTGCCAGTGTGGATTCCACATTAGGCCAGACCACTGAGTACAGAGGCCAGTGTCATCTGGACACAGACCTGAGAGTTCATGATCACAGAGTAGTGGAGGGGCTGACAGATGACCACATAATGGTCACAGGCCACGATGGTGAGGAACAGTAGCTCTATGCAACCAAACAAAAGCACAAAGAAAATCTGCGATGCACATCCAACCTGGGGGATTAACATGTTGTCAAGCAGGAAGATGACACATGCCTTGAGAATAGTGACAGAAATGTAGCACATGTCCAACACAGACAGATTCCTAAGGAAGAAATACATTGGGGTGTAAAAGTTTGAATCAAATGTGATTAACATAGCAATGAGAAGATTCCCCATCAGTATTGCCAAATACATTAGTAGGAATAGCATGGCATGTAAGACTCTGAGCTCCCATACATCAGAAAATCTTGTAAGCAGGAATTCTATCACTATGGTGGAGTTGGGCATCTTAGGAAAATTTCTCTTGGCCATGAATAGTCAGACAAATAATCCCTAAGAAACATGGAGGTTCAACATGTAGAACGAATTAAACTAAGGACATTTATGGAATCACATTAATACATTTTTATTCTCTTTGTTTTGTTCAAGAGATTATAACATAATGTTTCCTCTGCTCCTTTTGTCCTCACTGCTTTTGACACTTGTTTCCAGGATAGGGGGTGGCAGAAAATGCAATTTTTAAGGGCTTATGCATATGTTTGCATATATTTCTATCACTTACTAGTTATAAAATGGATCTACTGAAAGTTAAAGATTTGCCTGTAACATTAAAAGATTTAATATAGGTAATTTCTATGCATTCCTGTCTCATTAGTAATGTTCCATGAATGTTAATATTTATGATTATATGATGACTCTGCAGAATCTGAGTAGAGATGGGAGGGTAGTATTTATTCAGAACATCTAAAAATTTTCTTGTGCTTTTTGGCCATTTGTATTTCCTCTTTGGATAAATATCTATTTAAATATTATGCTTATTTTTTATTTGGATTCCTTGGTCTTTGATTGATGAGTTGTATGATCTCTTTATATAGAATGGAATTCAATCCCTTATAGGGTATGTGATTTCCAAATATCCCATTGAATGGGCTGCCTTTTCACCTTCTTCATGAAGTTCTCTGAATCACAGAAGTGGTTAAGTTTGAGGAGGTCCAATTTATACATGTTTTCTTTGTGGTTTATGCTTTCAGTGTAAGGTTTAAAGTTCCACCACCTACCACTAGATCTTGAAGATATTTTTCTACATTTTCTTCTAGGACCTTTATGACTTTTGTTTCTATATTTAGATATTGAATCCATTTTGAGTTATTTTTTTTTTATAAGGTGTGAGATAGGACCTTTCTTTCTTTCTTTTGGCTATGGATATCCAGTTCTCCCAGAACCATATTTTGAATAGACTCTTCTG
>JAQZBX010029816.1:0-27104 GCA_029593785.1 Cabassous unicinctus
ACTTAAATTTTGCAAACCTTTAGCTAACATTTAGTTATGAATATGCAATTCTAGTTTTGACCACAAATATATATTTTTCTTCTGTTTTTACTTTATTTTTGAAGTGATATAATGCTTTTTTAACTAGCTATTAGAGGCACACATTTTATTATTCTATTTAATAACTTTACCCAATCAATTATAGCAGTTTTGCCTTTAAATATAGTAATCCAATAAAATACTTTTCATTATTATGTCCTTTCATATATGTGTGTGTGTGTGTGTGTATACACCCTCACATATATACATATATAAGTGTATTATTCAGATATATATGTATTTCTGTATATGCACCTCATGCTTTGGAACTGTATGTACCAAAAAAAATATGTTCTTTAAATTGATCTGTTTCTGTGGGTATCAAACCATTGTAATTAGGACCATTTAATGAGGTTACTTCAGTTAATGTATAAATCAAAACAAATATGATCAATCTTTTTCCTCTTACTGGAGACCTGTGTAAGAAATTACATTCAAGAAAATGAGATTGAAAGCCATAGACCAAGCAGCCAGAAGATGAAATCCATGGAACTTGAGAAGAGAGAGAACAGAAGATGCTAAGATGTTCCTTGCCATGTGACAAACTAAGAACAGAGTTTGCCAGAAGCCGGCACTAGGACACCACAGCCTTTGAGATGAGATAGTACCAAATTGATGGTTCCTTTTTTTTAGACATATTCCTGACACCAAAACCATGAGCCAATAAATTCTCATTATTTATGCCCAAACATTTCATGGTATTTTTTAGAGCATCCTAATAAACTAAAGGGTTTCTGTACAGAAATATACATATATAGATAGATGCATACAAACACATATGTAAATATGTTTATATTATATATACAATGTTTTTATTATAGCAATCCCAATTGCTGTAATAGAAATGTTTTTTTACAGCAATCCCAATTTCTATGGAATTTTTCCCAATATGTATTCAAAAGTGCAAATAATTTATCCAAGCATATTATTATTATTTTCATATATGTTTAACAAATGAATATTATGTATACTTAAGACCAACACATTAAATTTATGCATACATTATGTATGTTTATATGAGGTTATTGCATGCAAAAAAGATCACAGGGAAAATGAGTTATTGTATTTTATAGTATAATATCTCATAATTGATTTTGTAAGTGAAAAATGGACCTCACTAGAATTGTAATAAATATTTACTTAATTTGTTTTGTACTATTAAAACTTTGTGTTTGCCTTGTAATGCTCTTCTTCGGGAAACCAAAATGACTTTGTATTTGAATTAGTTCTGGTCTTCATATTTTCATACATTTGACAGATTTATATTTACTCTTTATTAATGAAAAACCACCAATCCTAAAGTCTCTTATAACTTCATGCTATCATCTGTTATATATATATGAATTGATATAAATTTTATTTTCAATTTTGTTATATAAATATGTCTCATCACTCTACATTATTTGTTTTATAGTTCTATTTTTACTTTAAAATGTTTGGTGTTTCATTTTAAATTTAACTTATAATTCCAATTTCAGCCAGCTTTACAGAATACAATTCTATGTCAAAATATCCATCTATGTCATTTGGCAGCACATATTTAGTAACTAATAAAGGACTTCTAAATTTCAAAATATTAAATCATCAGAAGTATCTCACATGGACAAAAAGAATTAATATAGGAATGCTGCTCAGCAATACCAACTGATTTTTATGTTTTTACCTTTTATAGTATTTTCTGTATTTAACAGACATACCTTATGTCTTGTTAATTATTGATAATTGGCCATATGGGAATTTTCTGGTGAAATGATCCTTCAATACATTACTGTGATAGTGAAGATATCAATAAATATGGGCTCAAATAAATTGAAACAATGTGTTTTGCAAAAATTGCTTCCTTGTCTTAATAATATCACAAATGTGAGTTTCTATACAAAACTGGATACTTTCTTTGTATTGTATTAACTATAAAAAAAAAACAAACTATTAAATGCCAAGGAAAATTGGGCTGAATTTTAAATATTTTACTACAGTAATCCTGATAGGTGAACACATGATAAAATCTATATAGAGCCCTGTTTAAAAGTGATTAGCTGCAAACACTTACTTATGTTGAACATATAGTAGTGTTTATTCATATTACAGAATCCTTTTAGGTAAGACAATATGTGTGTAAAATTTCTCAATTTTGCATCTTTATCTGAGAAAGATATTTTTTTCCATTTAGAGTCTTGACTTTTATTGTTAATTTAATTGCATGTATTTCACCATCTCTCTTCTCTAACTTGAATGTTGATATATCTGCTACCTATTGCATAATTTTGCTTGATAAAAAGATTTCAAACCAGGTAGACAGTAGCTCTATCACATTCATTTTAAAATATTGCTTGGAATTGATTTCTTATTCCTAATGTAATTTCACAATTAAAAATGAGTACCTTTGTGTTTTTTTTCATTAAAATAATTACTGAATTATAACATTCATACATGAAAATACATAAACGTTAAATGTGCAGTAAAAGTTGTGACTTTACAAACAAACATAAATATCAACATATAGGGCTCCCATACATCTCCTCACCAACAGCTTGCATTGTCATGAAACATTTGTTACAATCTATGAAATTGTGTCATCAAAATGTTTTTACTAAATATAGCCAATATCTTACATTTGGTATATTTCCCCCCAGCCCACCAATTATTAATACCTTGTATTAGTATTATATATCTGTTATATAGTTCCTGAGAGAATGTACTCTACTTATATTTTTTCTATTAATCCTAGTCTATCTTCCCCAACAGGATATCCTGTGTTAAACCGTCCAAAGCTTTGTAAAGTCCATTCAAAGTGGATAATCAGTAGCTCTCATTTTTATCACAGACTTGTGCTGTCATCACTTCAGTCAGTTTTCATGTTTCATTACTTCAATAGGAAAAATCCCATACCCACTTATACCCTATGTTGTTGGCTCTTAGAATTGATGTAATATCTTCTTTTCCATTGCTGCAAAAATATTACAATATTATGGTTATAATTTTCCAATTTAGCACCATATTTTTAACTCTTTGAAATAGAAGAACATCCTCGTAAACCCTAATCTGTGAGTTCACTCATCCTATGTAGTTCTTATTAGTGACAACATAAAATATTTGTACTTTTGTGTCTGGCTTATTTTCCTTAACATTATGTCTTCAAAAGTCATTCATTTTTCCTAACAACTAAATTCCATTGAAAAAATGCAGCACACTTTGTTAATCTATTCATTGAATGATGCATGATTGGGGTGGTTCCTCATTTTAACTATTTTTAAAGCTGCTATGAACATTGGTATGTATATTTCAGTTCACATCCTTACCTTCAGTTCTTCTGAATATATTCCTAGTAACTGGATTGCTGGGTCATGCAGCAGTTATATATTCAACTTCTTGAGGTATGGCCAAACTGACTTCCAAAAAGGTTGCACCATTCTACATTACCACAATCAGTGAAGGAGTATTCCTTGATTTACAACCTCTCCAGCACTTGTAGATTTCTATTGTTTTTTTAAAATAATGGCCATTCTATAACATGTAAAATGGTATCTCATCATAGTTCTGATATGCATTTCCCTAATTCATGATGCTGAATATTTTTCATGTGTTTTTAGGCCATTTGTATTTCCATTCTAAAAAAAAAATGCCTATTCAAGCATTTTGCCCACTTTTAAATTGGTTTGCTTGTGTTTTTATCATCTAGTTGCATGATCACTTTTTTACAACATGGCTATCACACCCTTATCATATATGTGGTTTCAAAATAATTTCTCCCATTGAATGCATTACTTTTTCACATTCTTGACAAAATCTTTTGAAGAACAAAATGTTTCATTTTGAGGAAGTCCCATTTATGTATTTTTTCTTTCATTTCTCATACAGTAGGTATAAGTTTGAAGAAGCTACCACTTCCCACAATATCTGGAAGAAGTTTCTCTACATTTGCTATTAGAAGTTCTATGCTTGTAGCTTTTGTATTTATGTCCTTGACACATTTTGTATTAATTTTTTAATAAGATACAAGAACGGGGTCCTCTTTCTTTCTTTTGGATATATATATATATCTAGTTCTCCCAGAAACATTTATTGAATATAGTGTTCTATAGCAGTTGGGTGGACTGGACACCTTTGCCAAAAGTCTCTTAACCATAGATGTGAGGGTCTATATGTGAGTTCCTGATTTGGTTCCATCTGCCAATATGTCTATCTTTATGCCACTACTTTGCTATTTTTACCACTGTAACTGAGAAATTTGACTTAATATAAGGGAATAAGAGTCCTCTAACATTGTCCTTCCTTTTAAAACACTTGTTTTTTTGGTTTATTTTAGGCCCTTACTGTTCCAAGTAATTTGATAATTGGCTTTCCATATCTCAAAAAAAAAAAAAAAAGGGGGGGGTTGGGATTTTATTTGGGATTGAATCTGTAAATCCGTTTGGGTAGAACTGACATCTTAATGATATTTAGTCTTCCATTACTTGAACATGGAATGTACTTCCTTTGATTCAGGTCTTCTTTGTATTCTTTTAGCAAAGTTTTGTAGTTTTTTGAATTCAGGGAAATTATGTCCTTGGTTCAACTTATTAATAAATATTTTATTCTTTTACTCACTATTTTGAATGGATTTTTTCTGACTTCTCAGATTACTCAAAAGTAGTGTGTAGAAACACTACTCATTTTACATATTAAAGTTGTATACCTCCATTTTGCTGAACTTGTCTATTATTCCTAGTAGTGTTGCTGTGGACTTTTTGGGTTTTTCTAGAAATAGGATTGTACAATCGGTGAATAGTGATGGTTTTGCTTCTTCCTTTCATATTTAGATGCCTTTTATTTATTTTTCTTGCTTAATTGCTCAAGCTATAACTTCTATCAAAATATTGAATAACTGTGGTGACAGTGAGTAATCTTTTCCTGTTTCTAATCTCACTAGGAATGCAATCATTCCTTCAGCATTTAGTAAAATGTTAGTTGTGGGCTTTTCATGTATCCACTTTACCATGTTGGGAAGCATTTTTCTATTCTTATCTTTTGACGTTTATGGATGTAGGATAATGGAATACCTGAAAGTAACTTGTTTCTCTCCCTGTTGCTAGGATAAAGGAATGAATTATGTGTAAATTAGAAGGAAATGAGATGCAACCCTCTCTTTGTGGCAAATTCTGCTTTTGGTGGTCAAGAACATCCTGTTGAAAGCCAACAGGTATGAAAACCAGCTTCAACCAGTTGGCCAGACCTGTGCTAGACCTGTGCAAAAGAAGCCTTTTGATGTCCTCACTTCAAATTTCTTAATTAACATAGTAAGTTTCCCAAAATCCTTTTTTGATCATGCAAATATGTGCAATCATGATTGCTTGAACATACTAATCATATAACTAGCTATGTTTGTTCATCCATTTACATAAATGCTAATGCATCATCAAAGCAAATGCTAAGTAGTGACTTAGGTATTTAAGCAGGAGTAAAACTTCAGCACAGCGAATCATGTCTGAGTCACTTTAAAACAACCATGACACATTCAACCTCTTATCCACAAATCCCATGTTCACCTAGTCCCTCTCCCATTTCTCTGTCCAGTATCCTGAGTATTCTAACCCACCCTTCCTGATCTACCCACCTGTCAACCCTGCATCACCAAACTCTGTAATATCACTACACACTTGTCCTATCCTGCAATAAGTGAAGTGCAGGAGTGGCAATAAGGTTGAAAGTGCAGAAGTGGGAATGCTCTTATGTCACTGGTTTAGGGTGTAGGTTGGGGGGGCATTCAAGATGGGGCACATCTGGAGTAGGCTTCTGGGGAGTGTGTGAGTGTTCATCCTGTCATAATGTATTGGTTGGGAAGTAGAGACCCACACGGTGAGTGGGAAGGAGATGGACCCCCATCTTTGGGAGGACAGACTCACCCAGAAACAGAAAGGTGGGTATCTTTTAGGAGCAATGGTGGATCATAACAGGGGAGGATAATCAGCATGTCAAGACCTCTTGTTGCATGTAACTATGAATCTTGTCATCCAATGAGTCAAGACAGGGGGGTGTAATATGCCCCAAGGGGATGGAGAGGAAGGAACAGAAAAGATCAAACGGGGTATTTAGTGGTCAGGGGATATGTTTTTCATGACCTTACAGTAATAGACACAGGACATGGCAAATATCATCAAAAATTATTAAAATGTATGATCTAAATTGTAAACTATACTGCAAACCATTGACAATGTTTAGTAGTTATGTTTCCCTATCTGTATAACAGTTATAACAATGCTACCACCAACATACAAAAAGGTTTTAATATGGAGTGAAGAAAGGGGGAGGAGGTTGGGTATATGAGAGTCTCTAATATTCTGTGTGTGACTTTGCTGTGACCTAAAACTTCTTTGAAAATGAAATGAAAAATAGTGAGACACTGCGGAGTGAGGGGAGAAAATGCCATGGTACAGACTGGACACCTGATAATGCAGTGATAAAAGGAAAAAAATAATTAAAAATTGTTTTTTTGTTTTTTCTTGTTTTTTGAATGTCCCAATCCTTTAATTATATTTTATTTTTAGTTTTTTTTCTGAGTTTCCATGTATTTTATCTCTTGCATTTAAGCTTATCATTATTAATTCATTTTCCTATTAATTATATTTGGCTATTATATGGGCTTCATCTTCCAGGTAGGTTTAGATCACAGAAAGGTTGCAATGGGGCCTGCAGAGGATCATTGGTGCGGAGTGTCTGGGATGGGGGATTCATGGGAGGAAGTTCATCTGAATATACAAGAAAGATATACAAAATTGTCCAAATGTCAAGGGAGGGAGCATGGTCACAGTGGGTGGACAATCACTCAATAAATGAGGAAATACTGAATTCCCAACTTGGAGAGCTCTACCACATTCTCCAAGGGAGCAGCAACAGTCCCCTGAGTGCAGGGGCAGTGTCTGGCAAAGGAGGATTGTCCAATAATGGGTTCTTGTTATTAATGACTACCTTTATGAGTCTTTGCTCTGGTAATTGAAACTTAGCCTACTGTTATGGGGTGCCTAAAGTTTGCCACCTGAGAGCCTCCTTGTTGCGCAAATGTGGCCTCTCTCTAAGCAAACTCAACATATGAATTCATTACCTTCCCCCCAGCATGGGACATGACTCCCAGGGATGAGCCTCCCTGGCAATGAGGGATTAACACTAAGTGCCAACTGGCAATCATGACTGTAAAAAGACCTTGAATAAAAGGGGGAAAAGGTAAAGGCAAATGAGTTCATGTGGCTAAGAGACTTCAAAGAGGGTCAGGAGGTCATCCCAGAGGTAATGCTTATGCACACCTCAGTAGGATCTCATAGAACACCAAAGGGGATATCACCCCACACAGAGGGGCTCCTGAGGGCTCTGGAGACACCCAGGTCCTATATAAGGGGGGATAGCTCCAGAGATTGGTGCTTTATCAGTGGGCTATACTTTGGAATCTGTGCTTCTGAGAGTGACAGTGTTGAATTCAAATAAATCCTCCCTGCACATGATCCATCAGTTCCTTGTATTCAAACCTATATGTGGTGCTGGAGTTTCTAGGTGTATTTCCAGAGACTGGAGCCTTTGGCCTACCCATGTGCCAGCTGTGCCTGGAATCCTGGTGGAGCTACAACTCCTGTTCTACAGCTCAATGGACTCACCCAAGTCACTTGATGAGGAGATGCTGATGGACAATGGCCATCCCAGTGAATGGATAGAGTCTGCAGCTGCAAGCAGGATAATCCCATCCATCATACCCAGGGTATATAAGCCCCCTCTCTTGGATATGGAGTGGATATCAGCATCTCAAACTCCTCAGGATTGGGTGAAGAGCTATGGACTAGAGTGGACTCAGTGGTATTCTGTTGTAGACGTATTGTGATTTAAGTAATGGAAGCAATTACAACAGTGAGGTGTGGCTCCAGTGGACACTGGACACTTTTGGGGCAGGGAAGGGAAAAGGAGTTGTAATAGAGGGGCTTTTTTCGGACTTGGGAATTATCTTGAGTGACATTACAATGACATAAATAGGCCATTTTATATCAGCATATAACATGCAGAACTGTGTGGGAGAGAGTGTGGTCTACAATGTGAACTGTGGTCCATGCTTACTGGCAAAGCCCCAGGATTTGTCTATCCATTGCAGGTTATGTGCCACACACTAATGAAAGATATTTTTGTGGGATGTTATGGGAGGTGTGTGAGGTAGGGAACATGGGAATCCTTGTAATTTTTGTGTACCATTTATGTAATCTAAGCATTTTTCAAAGTATAGAAAAAAAAAAAGAAAAAAATAATTAATTATATTGTACTCAGAAAAAATAAAAAAAAACCACACCACCGTGGCTCATGCCTACAGACATAATAAATTTTAAAGTTTTTCCTGTAGCTATCCCCAAAGGCCAAGCTTTGGGGCCTAAAAGACTGGATAAGAAAGGATGCTATATTTTGTCCAATGCCTATTCTGCATCAATTGAAAGTATTATGTGATTTCTGTTCTTCAATTTATTAATATGATTTATTACACTAATTGATTTTTGTGTGTTGAACCACCCTTGAATATATGGGATAAAACAAACTTGAGCATTGTGAATAATTTTTTGATGTGTTTTTGGATTTGTCTTGCAAGTATTTTGTTGAGAATCTTTGCATGTATATTCATTAGATAAATTGTAATTTTCTTTTTTCATATTATTTTATCTGGTTTTCTTAGGGTAATGACTGTGAGTTATGATTTATTGAGGAAACTTCAAAAGCACTAAAAATCTATTCATTAATATTTCTGGGATGTTAGAAAATAAAATACATTTCTCAGACCTCCAGGCCCTGGTCCAGTGTGCAAGCACCTTGGAAGATATCATTCACACACAAAAACAGGAAAAATGCTGAACAACCTCTCTTCTTTTATCTCTCTGATAATTGATGTCACAGGGCCAAGTTTTGCCCTGAAAATAAAAATGTTTTTAAAGTGAATCACTGCTAACCTGGAGGAGATGTCAGAAATTGAAAATGTTTCCTGGATCCAGTAGGAGTAGGAATGCTTCAGTGAAAGTTGACAAATTAGTGAATGATCACTGGGGACACTCTTAAGAGTTTAATTCTCCAGGAGACACAACTTTATGAAGTAGGAGCATACATTCTTGAGTTTTATTTCCAAGGACCATACAAGGTTCCATCTGTGAAGACTAGGGAAAATTTCTCTTTGTACTTCCAGTAAAAGATAGTAAAGCAAGCATTTGAATAGGCCTAAAGTGAACTGTTCACTTTAAAACGGACTACCTGAAAAAGAACTATTTTATCAGATATTAACCAATTGGAATTTGAACAGAATATAAGTGAGAGGAGGGAATGGAAATACAGCCACCTCTACACTTCCTTGTTGGAGACTAGAGATACTGAACTTAGACTTCCTGTAGCTTTTGATATGTAGGAAGGGAATTACCCATATTCATCTCAGTCAAGTTTCCTGTGTCACTTGGAGTGGTGTGTGGTTAAAAACATGAGAAACACTTGTGAAGGTCGTAGCTTTGAGGCACAGGTTAAGTAAAAGTTGAAGACCCAATCGTAAATTTATACACGTAACACTCCCCTACTGATATCTCCCAAAGACTCCAATAAAGCTCCTGTATAATAAAACTTCATTACTACAGAAAAAATTGCAATACTGATATGATAGTTAAGAAGACTCAAAGATATACCAAAAATATTGGAATCCCATACTGAAGAAGTCTGTAGAAATGCTAGTCTCTAATAACTTACAATAAGGTAAATTTAGCCTAACAGGTAGAAAAACATACAATTTCACACTTGTGGTAGTAAAATTATGTACTCACATTGGGAAGTGGGTTGGATGGAGGGTGTTCTTAATTTTGACTCATTCCTGTGGGTTTGAACTCATTGTAAACAGAACTTTTTGAAGATGTTATTTTTGTTAAAATGTGACCCAACTGACAGAGGTTCAAAGTTACTCCTATTACTGGGGGCTTCAAGAAGAGAAAGTCACTTGGAGGGGAGAAGCTGAAAAGTTAACAGAGCACTCCAATGAGGTGTTTGAAGGAAATGATGACTATGTAATTGGAAACTGGTGAGAACATGATCTCAATATAAATTAGATGACAAAATGATTAAATAATGCCTGAATATTGCATTTAAAGTGGAACTTGTAAGCAATGAACTTGAATATTTAGCTGTAGATACTTCCAAGTTAAGTGTAGAAGGGGCAGCCTTGTTTTTCCTTGCAGCTTTATGTAAAATTCTAGAGGAAAGGAATAAGCTGACAAACCATAAAGCAAAGAAAGCATAAATGGTAGAATTTGTATATAATTAGCCTATCCATATAAGGTAGTCTTAGTTGAGGCCCAGAAAGGTGTCTATCAGGGAACAACCTGATTATTCAACACAGGACATGTGAAAGAATTAGGCTTCATATGGGGGTTTAGCTGAATAACCTTTATTAATGTATTTGGGGCTGAATATGGACCCATTCAGCTATTTTGGTGGAAGTCAAGATTTAAAATAAAGTCGTCTAGGAAAGAGCTGTGAAAAAATATTTATTTGATTTTTGGGCCCCATTCAAGTGCACACAATATGAAATTTTTTGAAAACTTTGTTTAAACCACATCACAATAAAACTGGTAGGAAAGGGACAGAGAAGTATCACCTTGAATGTAAATAGACAGAAACATGGATACAGATTTGTGGACCAAAAAGTCTTATCAGGCCCTTGCATTCAGAATATGTCCAACATTCTGAGGCTCAGAAATTGTGGGGTATATACTCCGGCATTCTGAGATGGCATGGATTCTACAAAAGTACTTGGAAGGCATGGGGTTGCTTCTCCACAATACTTGTAGGACAAAGCATTAATCTACAGATAACCATTAGAACTTGCAATCTAATGGAGTTTGTCCTGTTGTGTTTCAGGCTTCCCTTGGGACCCATGATCCTTGTTTTCCTTCTGCTTTTTCCTTATGAAATAGGAATGCTTGTCCCATGTCTGTCTCACCATTTTATTGTGGAAATAAGTACATTTCTTCTAGGTTTCACAGGGCCATCAGATACAGAGATATTTTGTCTCAGAATATTGAATACCTCTAAATTATTTTCATGAGACATTTGATACAGTTATTTTAAGGACTTAAGGCCTTCTGTATGTGATGAAGGAATGCATTTTGCATATGGGAAAAAATCATGTATTTCGAAGATCCAGAAAGTAGACTGTGATATGATTCATTGTTTATGTAAATATGATCAGATATAAGTGAGAGGAGGGAATGGAAATACAGTCACCTCTATACTTCCTTTTTGGAGAATAGAGATACTGAACTTAGTCTTCCTGTAGCTTTTGATATGTGGGAAGGGAATTATCCATATTCATCTCATGTAAATAGGATATGGGTATGTAAATAGGACATTTTTATGATGTTATTTTTACATAAGGTGTAGACTAGTTGTGTGAGATTGTATGAAGTTAAAGATACCTAGGGGACTGATGTGGTAAGTCAAAAATCCTGGGAGAGAAAGGAGAGGACATTGACATTTAATGGGAAATCTAAAGAATTCAGAGATTACTGACCAGTCAAAATGGAACTGACTTCCAGTGGTAGCAAACCTTCTAGCTTCTGAAACAATGAGCCAATAAATTCCTTTGGTTGTGTGAAGCCAATGTGATATTTGTCATAGGAGACAGGAAACACTAAGAGTTTATCTAAATGTATTTTTCTTTGCTCATCCTGACTAAATTTCAATAAACCACTTTACAAGGCATCCAGAAATGCATTAAATACAATCTAAAGAGATAGAGGGAGGAAGAAAATAAGAATCAAAATGGAATTTTTTAACTGAATTCCTCATCAGATTACTCTTTATTAGTATATAGAAACACTATTGTTTGTGTAGCAATCTTTTATCTTGTCATTTTTCCAATACAATATATTATTTTTTAGTAGTTTTTTGGGAACTTTATAAGCAAAGATCATATTATCAGTGAATTGAGAAATGTTTACTTCTTCCTTTCATACTTGGGTGACTTCTTTTATCTTGCCTAATTGCTTTAGCTGGAACTTCTAGCTAAATATTTAATAAGAGTGGAGAAAAAAGGCATTCTTTTCTTGTTGCTAATCTTAGCAGGAAATGTTTCAGCATTTACCCACTGAGTATAAAGTTAGCTCTGAGTTTTTCATATATGCACTTTATTATATTGAGAAAGTTTCCATCTAGTCCTTTTAGAGTGATTTTAACAAGAAAGTATATTGTATTTTGTTAAATCTCTTATCTTCATCTATTGAGATGATCAAGCAATTTTCATCTTTAATTTATTATTGTTGTGGATTGCATTGATTGATTTTCTTATGTTGACCTGCCTTTGCATACCTGATATAAAATCCACTTGATTGTGATGTATAAGTTTTAATGTATTTTTAGCTTCAGTTAGCAAGTATTTTGTACAGGATTTTGCAACTATATTCATTAAGGATAATATCTTTCTCAGACTTTTTTATTAGAGTGATTTTGGCTTCATAGAATGTGCTTGGTAGTATTCCTCCTTGTTCAATTCTTTGGAAGAGTTTGAGAAGATTGGTATTAAATGAGTAGTAGAATTCATCTTTGAAGCTACCAGGTATTTGATGTCTATTTCAGTTTCTTTAATTTTTATTAGTTTCTTGAGGTCTTCTATTGTTTCCCAAGTCAAGGTTGGTTGTTCATATGTTTCTGGGGATGTGTCTATTTCATCAATATTTTTTAGCTTGTTAGCAAACAGTTGTTCATAGTATTCTCTTATTTCTCCAGGGTCAGTGATAATGAACCCCCTTGTTTTATAAATTATTTTATTTGCATTCTCCATCTTTATTCTTTGTCAAGCTAGTCAATTTTGATGATATTATTGAAGAAACTAGTTTTTGTTCTTTTGATTCTATTTTTATCTCCATTTAATCTATTTCTCCTGTAAATTTTATTAGCTATTTCCTTCTACTTGATTTGTGATTGTCTTGCTGTTCTTTTTCTAGTTCCTCCAGGTGAACAGTGAGGTCTTTGATTTCAGATCTTTCTTCTTTTTAAAAAAAAACATAATCATTGAGGGTTATAAATTTCTGTTGCAGTACAACCTTTGTTGTGTCTAATAAATTTTGATGTGTTGTGTTCTCTTTTTCATTTGTCTTGAGATATTTATTGAATTTTTGTTTTGAGTTCTTCTTTGACCCACTGATTATTTAAAAGTGTATTGTTCAATCTCCATAAATTTGTGAATTTTCCTATTTTTTTTACTATTTATTAATTAATTTCCAATTTCATTCCATTATGATTAGTGTAAGTGATTTGTATAATTTCAATGTTTTTAAATTTATTGAGTTCTGACCTATGACCCATTATATGCTTTATCGTGGGGAATGATCCATGAGCAATTGAGAAGAATGTACATCCTGCTGTTTGGATGTATAATGCTCTATAAATATGTTTTAGGTCTTGTTCATTTATGTTATTATTCAAACACTATGTATTCTTATTTATCTACTGTTTGTATGTTTTATCCAATGCTAAGAGTAGTTTGTTGAAGTCTTCAGAAATTATTAAATATATGTCTACTTCTAACTTCAGTTTTGCTAGTGTGTGTGTCTCATGATTTGGTGGCACTGAATTTTGGAGCACAAATAACCCCATTTATTTACAATGGTGACTAAAATAATAAAATATTTAGGAATGTAATTGATAAACTGAATTATCAAGTTTACCTGAAGGGATAAGCATCTAAATAGGCAAAAATGTCTTTTAAAAAGAACAAAATTGAAGAAGTCTTACTTCCTGATTTTAAAGCATATTAGTTAGCTGCAGTGGGAAAAAAAGGAAAAAAAAACAGCATGGTATTTGCATAAAGATAGATTGACCAATGGAAAAGAATTGAGAGTTTAGAAATATACCATAACATCTATGGTCAAGTGATTTTTAACAATACTGTCAAACCCACCAGCTGGGTCAGAACATCCTATTCAACAAATGGTGCTGGAATAACTGGATATCCACATTTAAAATAAAGAAAGAAATCCCTTACCTAACACCTTATACAAAAATTAACACAAAAGGGATCAAGGGCCTAAAGATAAAAACTAAAAATAAAGCTAGAATATTTGGGGAAAGATCTTCAAGATCTTGATTATTTGGACCTTACATCAAAAGCAGAGCACAAAATGAAAAATAGATAAATGCAACTGCCTAATGGTTAAGCACTTTTATATTTTAAATGACTTTTAAGAAGGTTGAAAGGCAGCCTACACATCAATGTTGTAATTTCTTCCATTGCTTGAATCACAATATGTCTATAGTAGAATATAAGTAAGTCCATTCTAGTCCATAGCTCTTGCCCCCGCCCCATTATGAGGTGTCTGAGATGGTGATGTCCCCTCCACCTCCAATTGAGAGGGGAATGTGGAGCCAGTGGCCACTGGATGCTCTGGGGGCAGGGAAAGGGAAAAGCATTTGTAATACAGGGGTTTTTTCAGGACTTGGGAATTGTCCTGAGTGACATTGCAATGACAGATATAGGCCATTTTATGTCATCATATAACATGCAGAACTGTGTGGGAGAGAGTGTGGTCTACAATGTGAACTATGGTCCATGCTTAATGGCAAAGCCCCAGGACATGTTTACGAATTGAAATTAATTTGCCATACTAATGAAAAATGTTTATGTGGGAGGTTGAGGTAGGTGTTGGAGGTGGTGCATATGTGATTGCCTATATTTTTTGTGTAACATTTATGTAATCTAAGTATTTTAAATATATTGTACAACATATTGTGTGATCTAAAAAAAAATTATATGTATCCATTACATTTAATGGAGAAATGTATATATTTATTCATCTGTGTTTACTTTTTAGTTTTTAATTGTTTATATTTTCAATTATTAAATGTACAAAGTTAAATAAAATAAAATTAAAAAATAAAATAAGTAAATAAATAAATAAATAAGAGGCAATAAATGAAAGTAAATTTTAAAAAAGTAAGGCAGCCTACAAAATGGGGAAAAAATCTTCAGAAACCACATATTTGACAAAAGTTTGATTTCCACATTATATTAAAAAAACATTCAACATAATGATAAAAAAAAACAAGGAACTCAATTTTAAAAATTTGAAAATACATTTTTCCAAGACAAAATACAAATGACCAAAAAGCATATGACAAAATATTCAACATCATTAGTTATAAGAGAAATACAGATCAAAACTATAATGATATATCATTTCACAAATTATAGAATGACCATTATTATAAAAAGCAAAATATTACAAGTTCTAGAGAGGATGTGGAGAAATAGGGATATTCCTTCACTGTTGGTGGGAATGTAGAAAGGTATATCATCTGTTGAAGACAGTTTCGTGTACCTCAAGAAGCTGAATATAGAATTGCCACATGATCCAGTAAACCTGTTATTACAAATATATATGGAAGAGTTTAAAACAAGAATGTGAACTGACCTTTGCACAGTGATATTCACAGCAGCATTATTCACAATTTCTAAAGTAAGGAAACAGCTCAAGTGGTGCCCATCAACTGAAGAAAAGATAAACAAAATGTGGTATATACATAAGATGGAATACTATTCAGTGATGAGAAATGAAATTGAGATATATATGACAACATGGTTGAATCTAGAGGACATAATAAGCCAGACACAAAATGAAGAATTTTGTATGTTCCCACTAATATGAACTAAATATGATGAGTAAATTCACAGAGGTGAACTCTTCAGTATAGGTTACTCTAAGATAGAACATGGGTTGAAAATGGGAGATGATGCTTAATGTATGTAGAATATTTAATAAGGTTTATTATGTGAGTGTGGAAATGAATAGAGTTGATGAAAACACATGATAGTGAGTTTAACTAAGATTACTAATTTATAAATGTGATTGAGGATGAAAGAGGAAATCACTTTATGTAAATGTCAATTGAAAAGGATCTAGAAAATTATCTAGGGAATGCAGAATACAATGAGTTCAGTGGTGGATGAAGTTCATGGTTCACATCATAGATATAAAAATGTGCTTTCACAAAGTGTTAATAATATGGTGATATACAGAAAAATTAAAATGAATGTATCTTACGGATGACAGTTAACAGTAATATTGTAATATTCTTGCAGCAATGGCAAACATGATATATCAATTCTAAGGGTCATCAATAGCAGGTATAATTGGGTAAAGGAATTTTCAAATTGGGGTAAAGAAAATGTTTGGAAAGTGACTGAGTGAAGAAAGCACTAGTCTGAGGAAATTGAGAGCCACTGACTGTACACTTAGAATGAATTGTACAAAATGTGAGACTGTATAACACAGAGGATCCTGTTGTGGATGATGGATTGTGCTTAACAAAACAAATATGTGAATATTCTTTCATTAACTATAACAAACATATAAAACTGGTGCAGGGTGTTAAAAACCTAGAGCGTTGGGGGAAAATACATCAAATGTGTGATACAGGCTATGGTTTGTATTTATATTTTGAAAATGCTCTTTCATAGTTTTTTTATTTTATTTTATTTTATTTTTTAAAAGGTACTTAGATTACATAAATATTACACAAGCAATATAGGGATTCCCATCTGTCACACTTCCCACACCTCCCACAGCCTCCCACATAAACATCCTTCATTAGTGTGGCACATTCATTGCAATTGATAAACACATTCTGGGGCTTTGCCATTAAGCATGAACCATAGTTCACATTATAGTCTACACTCTCTCCCCCACAGTCGTACACATTATGTGATGATATGAAATGGCCTATATCTGTCATTGCAATGTCACTCAGGATGATTCCCAAGTCCCAAAAATGCTCCCGTATTACAACTGTTTTTGTCTCTCCCTAATTCCAGAGCCTACAGTGGCCAATGGCTCCACATCAATGTTGTAATTTCTTCCATTGCTAGAATCACAATATGTCTACAGTAGAACACCAGTAAGTCCACACTAGTCCATAGCTCTTTCCCCAATCCTGAGGATTCTAGGATGGTGATGACCACTCCAATGCCAATTGAAAGGGGCCTTATATCCCATGGGGAAGATGAATGGGTCTATCCTACCTGCAGCTACAGACTCTCTCTGTTCCCTGGGACAGCCCGTTATCCATCATCATCTCCCTGCTAGTTGTCCTTGGTGAGTCCAGTGAGCTGTAGAGTAGTTGTTGCAGCTCCATCAAGGTTCTGGGCCCAGCTGGCACATGAACAGCCCAAAGAATTCAGTCTCTGGATATACACCTACAAACTCCAGCACCAAGTGTAGGTTTAAATAGAAGGGACAGATAAGCCATGTGCAGGGATGACATAATTGAGAACAACTCTGTCACTCTCAGGAGCACAAATTCCAAGGTAAGGCCCACTGGCAAGGCACCAAACTCTGGAGCTATCTGCACTGATCATAGGGCCTGGGTGTCTCCAGAGCCCTCAGGAGCCCCACTGGTTGGGGAGGTATCCACTTTGGGAGTCTATGAGATCCTGCTGAGATATGTGTAAGCATTACCTCTGGGATGATCTCCCGACTCACTTTGAAGTCTCTTAGCCATATAACTCATTTGTCTTTACCTTTTCCCCCTTTGATTTGAATTGCTAGTTGGTGCTTGGTAGCAATTCCTTGGTGCCAGGGAGGCTCATCCCTGGGAGTCATGTCCCATGCTGGCAGGAAGGTAATGCATTCATATGCTGAGCTTGGCTTAGAGAGAGCCACATTTGAGCAACAAAAAGGCTCTCAGGAGGCAACACTTAGGCATCCCATAACAATAGGCTAAGTTTTAATTTCAAGAGCAAAGACTTGTAAGCCTAGTCATCAATATCAAGGGCCCATCAGTGGATCATCCTCCTTCACCAGTCACTGCCCCTGCACTTGGGGGACTGTTGCTGCTCCCTTAGAGAGCAAAGCAGAGCTCTCCAAAAAGGGAATTCAGTGTTCTCTCATTTATTGTGTGAGACACACCCACTGTGACAATGCCCTGTGAACATTTGAACATATTTATATCCTTATATGTATGTTCAGGTGGACTTTCTCCCATGCATTCCCTGTCCCTGACACCCCACACCAATGATTCTCCCTGATCCTAGTTGTAACCCTTCTGTTATTGAAAGCTTCTTCAAAGATGAAGCAATTACACTAGCCAAATACAATTAATAGGAAAATGAAATAATAATGGTAAGTTTAAATATAAGAGATAAAATACATAGAAAATTTAAAAAAAAACTAAAAATTAAATTAAATTAAGTTTAGGATATGAAAAGAGTGAAAAATATTTTAATTTTTTTTTGACATTTTGCCTTTTATCTCTGCAATATTTGGTGTCCTGCCTGTTGCCATGGCACCATCCTGTACTCATTCCCCAGTGTTTCACAGTTTTTCATTTTGTTCTCAAAGAAGCTTTAGGTAACAGCAAAGTCACACACAGAATAGAGGAGACTCTCATAGTCCCAACATCTTCCCCCTTTTCTCCCCCCATATTAATACCTTTTTACCTGTGGATGGCAGCTTTGTTATAACTGATATACAAATAGTGAAAGATACCTACTAAACATGGTCAATGGTACACTATGGTTTACATTTTAGACTATACAGTTTTACAAATTTTGATGATATTTACCATGTCTTGTGTCCATCACTGTGAGATCTTGCAGAACAGTTCCACTAACCACTAAATACTGCCTTTTCGATTCATTCTATTTCTCCCTCCCCATTCCCTCAGTGCCCACAGCAACACCCTGGTTTGACTCATTGGATGACAATATTCATAGATATATGCAACAAGGCTAAGGTCTTGACACAATGGTTTGTTCTCCTTTATTAGGATCTGCCCTTCGTCTCAAGAGACTCACAGTAGTCTATTTCTGCACAAATCAGTCCTCCCAAGGATGGGAGTCTAACTCTTTCCTGCTCATTATGTGGGTCTCCACCCACTGATACAACACATTATGGAAAAATGATCACTCACACACTCCCTAGAAGACTGCTCCAGGTGTTCTCTGTCCCGAATGCTGCCCCATCCAACAACCTAAACCAGTAACACTTCCTTGTCATAGTGCCATAAGAGCATTCCCAAATTTGTACTTCCAACCACATAACCACAAATCCCCAGTGTTCGCCTGTTCCCTCTCCTAACCCTTCCCCAGTACCCTGGACCTTCTAACCCACACTTCCCAATCTACTTACCTGTCAACCCTGCACCACCCAACCCAATAATATCACTACCCTACTGTCCTATCCCTTCAATACCCAACTACACTCTTTCATCTTACCATAGATTAAGTCCGTATCAGTGATGGCTCACAAACTTATTCCGTCTATCTATTTCTTGTAAACCTATCTTCCAGACAATAGCTCTCTGACACTGCTCAATTTCCTTAATTCATATCAGTGAGGTCATGAATTTGTTCATTCTTCAATGCCTGACTTGCTTCAATAAACATAAACTCCTCAATATTCATCCATGTTATCCCAGGTGTTAGCACTTTAGTCCTTCTAACAACTTGTAATATTCCATTGTATGTATGTAACACATTTTGTTTATCCTTTCATCTGTTGATGGGCACTTGGCTTGATTCCAAGTTTTGGCAAAAGTTAATAATGCCACTATGAACATTTGTGTGTATATATCTGTTGATGTCTTTGCTTTCAAATCTTCTGGGTATATACCCATAAGTGGAATTTCTGGATCATATGGAATTTCTGGAGGTAGATTTTTAAGGAATTGCCAAAATGTCCTCCACAATAGCTGGAGCATTCTACATTTCCACCAGTAATGGATAAGTGTTTGCATTCCTCCACATCCTCTTCAACACTTATATTCTGCTCTTTTTTAAATAGCTGCTATTCTAATGGGTGCAAGATGTTATCTCATTGTAATTTTGATTTGCATTTCCCTAAAAGCCAATGATGCTGAGCATCTTTTCATGTGCTTTTTAGCCATTTATATTTTTTCCTTGGAGAAGTGTCTTTTCAGGTCACGTGCCCATTTTTTAGATGGGTTGTTTGTCTTTTAATGTTTGAGGTGTAGGATTTCTTTATATATGCAGGATACTAGGAGCCTATCAGATATATGGTTGCCAAATATTTTTCCCATTGGGTAGGCTGCCTGTTTACTTTGTTCATCCCATCCTTTGAGGTGCAAAAGTTTTTAAGCAGATCCCATTTATCTATTTTACCTTTTGCTGCTCAGGCTTTGGGTATGAAGTTCATGAAATTATTTTTTATTACAAGGTCCTTGGATGCTTCACTACATTATCTTCCAAGGGTTTTTTAGTCTTGATTCTTATATTTAGATCTTTGATCCATCTTGAGTTAATTTCTGTATAAGGTGTAAGATAGTATTCCTCTCCCATTCTTTTGGGTATGGATAACCAGTTCTAATATGTTTCACAACAATGCAAGTTGTTTATGGTTGATGCATGATGATATACATGTTTGTTTAATAAGTTCACAACTTTTACTATACATTTAAATTTTATTTGTGTTCATGTATGAATGATATAAGTCCATAAGATTTTATTAAATAAACAGGAAACTACAAGTGCTGGAGAGGATTTGTAGAAATAAGAAGACTCTTTCACTATCGGTGGGAGTGTAAAATGGTGAAGCCTAATGGAAAGATGATTTGGAAGTTCCTTAGGAATTAAATATAAAACTGCTATATGATCTGCCAATTCCCCTGGTGAGAATATATTTAGAAAACTTAATGCAAGTATGTGAAAAGTTATTTGCACACTGATGTTCACAGTGACATCATTTAATATTGCTAAAGATGGGAACAACTAAGTGCTCATCAAATGATGAATTGATAAAAATATGTGGTATGTACATATCATGGAGTACTATTCAGCTCTAAGAAGAATTTAACTGGGAAAGCACATGACAACATGGATGAACCTTGTGACATTTGTTGAGTGAATTAAGCCACACAAAAAGGATGAACATTGTATGTTCTCACTGACATGAACTAAATACCATGAGTAGATTTATGGAGTTAGACTATATAGTGTAGTTTATTAGGAGACAGAATTTGTGTTGAAAAGAGGGATCTGATGCTATTTCATTTAGAATGTTTAATAAAGTCAATTTTAAATATGTGGTAAGAGATGGAGATGATGATAGCTCATTTTAATGAGTGTAACAAACACTGCTGATTTATGGATGTGATTATGGCTCAACGGGGTAGTCTAGGGATGTCAATGTAAAGCTAGAGGATAATCTATGGATTTTTGTGGTAGATGTGATTTTGGTGGTAGATGATTTTTGTGGTAGATGATGTTTGCTGTTAATATACATGAATGTTCTACTATGTGGATTTTAGAATATGGTGAAGCATGGGAAAAATAAACCTAATTAACTTATAATCTGTAGTTAAAAATAATATTGTAATATTTTTGTTGCAAAATAAGGAATGTACTATATTAATGCTAAATGTTAAAAAAAAGAATATGGAATTCAGTTTTATGACCTATGAATATGATTAAGCATTTTTTTCTTCATTTATCTTCATTAACAAGGGGATTCTGATCATGAGATTTGACAGTCTATACTTACCTGTGTATCTTTCTGAACACTGGGGGAAAAGTTGACTTCGTTTTTATATAAATGTGCTTGGACAGAATTTTTTGGACAGATGCTTCCTTAACTTGTTAAGCTGCCTTTGGTCTATTATTTTTTTAATTTGAAATAAACTTTATTTTTAAAAAAGAATCAATATGCAGATATTTTGTAAAAATGAGATCAGTAGTTTAAAATATCTGTGATTAATATACTAAAAGTTAGAATGAAAAAGTGGGCAATACATAAAAAATGATGGTTAATGTAAACAGAGACCTGGATCCTGTCTCTATATACCATTTATTATTTTATGCAAATTATATTTCTTAATTTGTTATATCATTTAATCCTGACTTATTAATTTGATAATTTAAACTTTTTAAAATTTCTCTACTTTACTTTCTAATTCATTCAATACAAATTTTGGATACTTCAATGTGTCTTAGATTATAATGCAGATTCTAGTTTAAATCTTCAATATATTTCATGATTTATCTTTTAGTAAAAATGTTATTCATATACATATTATTTCCACATATATAAAAAGAAAACGCCCAAAGGTCCATCAAAGAATATAAAAATGAATAATAGAGACAAGCCATATAATTTTGCATATTACTCTTTGTTCAATAACCTCACATTCTCCATAGATATAAATGACATCTGAATTTATGAATTTTTATTTGCTTTTTTATAAATTGTTCTTTTTTAAATTTTATTAATTTTTTTTACTCATATACCATATCCAAGAAATATACATTCCCTCTTCCCCTCCAGCCTCAAATCATTATAACCTGTATACTATTTCCTGTATAAGTGGATTTACTATATGTATTATGTTTAAAATAAATTAAAATGTTGTCAAAGAAATTGTGAGTTTACAAAACAATCATAAATAAAATACAGAATTCCCATATATCATCATACCATCAACAACTTGCCTTGGTGTGGAATATTTTTTAAACTCCATGACAGCATGTTCTTATAATTGTACTGTTTTTTAACAGTAAATACTATTGTACTTGATGAAAGATTATTAAAATCATACTATTATCTGTATCCATAATGTACATTAGGTATTTTCCCATTTACTACCCTGTTATTAATGCCATATATTTGTATAGTACATATGTTATAATTCATTAAAGAACACTCGTATACTTGCATTATTACCTATAGTCAATTTCTGTAATAGGGTCCATTGCATTTTTCAGTCCTATTTTTCAAATTTTATTATAGTCATATATACATCCTAAACTTCTCCCCTCCAACCACATTCACCTCTATAGTTCAGTACTGTTGATTACACCCACAATAATGTGCTTTGATCATCATAATCCATTCTCAAAACTTTACCATCAATCCAAACAGAATCTTATAAAAGATGTCATGTAATATTTTATTTAAGGTGTCCTGTTGATTTCACAGAGCATAATGCTTTCAAGGATTCCATGAAGATATTTCATTTTATCTCTTCATTCATTGATGGACACTTGAGTTATTTCCAACTTTTGGCTCTTTTTCCCTCTTTCTGCAGGTTGTTTTTTCCATTTTCTATTTGTGTTGTCCTTTGTTGTCACATTGTAAATACTTTTATATATTGTGGATACTAAGCAATATCTGACATATTTGGTTTGCAACTATTTTCTATCTATGTATTTTTTAAACAGAAAAAAATAATTTTGATGAAATTAAACTTATCTGTGGTTTCCATTGTTCTTTTGGTTTTGGTGTCATATTTTAGAATTAATTTACCTAATCCTAGGCCATGAAGATTTGTCATACATTGTCTCCTAAGTCTTTTTAAACATTTAGCTTTATGCATAGGTTCTTGAAACATTTTGAATTAATTTTTGTATAAGATGTAATGTAAGGGAGGAGGGCAATAGGAAGTGCTTAATAAGCTTCCAAGAGCTGTTTTACGGTCCGCTGGGAGGAGGGGGTGGCCTGGAAGAAGGGGGAGAGTCATTTATCTATGGTGGTTTCAGTAACAATTGACCCATTTGAATTTCAGAAGGGAACTCAACCTGATGAGGAGAGGTGAGGGGGCTCCACTCACATAGGCTATTGCATTCTACTGCCCTGGGAGAGAAAGAAATAACAATAGAAAGGGGACAGGGAGAGACATGCTCCTAATCAGCAGGAATCTATCCAACTTGCCTGATGAAAAGTGACTGGAAAACTTTCTGAGGAGCTAACTTAACCAATGAGAAAGCTTAGCTCATTGTAGGAGTACCTGCCTTGAATATGCAAGGACCTTAGTTTGATTCTTGGCTCCTTTTAGAGTAGTGATCCACTGGGATATCAAACATCCATCTGATACTTGAAAATAAGAAAGACATAGACATTATTTTTGTATTAACTTCTCTTGGGTCTCTTATTTTTCTTAAAAAGGGTTTACTTTTTAAAAACTTTAACTTAGTTTACTTGATGAAACCCACTTTAAAACCTTCAGAGGGGAGGTTGCAGGGTAACTGATGATCACTCATAGCTTGAGAAGCTCCTCAGTGGCCTAAGAGTGAAGACTGTTACACGTTAGTTTTTCTTTGACTGCTTCCTTGTGTGTTCGATTTGTGTCTTTTGGTTTTCTTTCCTCTTTCTTCTTCCCCCTTATTTATAAGTGCTGCTGGTTTGTATCATGTTTGTTATATTCCTCTTCTTTAATTTCCTCTTTTCAGTGTACACTGATTTTGTCTACTAATGCTATTTTCCTTCCTTTATCTTTCTATCTCTCCCTTTCTGATGAAGTTCTTACATTCCATCTCTTTTTGTTTGATCCTCAATTTTTCAGATTTTTATTACTATCTTGTCTATTCTGTTTTTTTTTTAATTAACTTTTTTTCTTTTTGTCTTTTCTTTTTTCTTTGCCTCTCTTCTCATCATTCTAGATTTTTAATTTATTCTATTTATTTTTCTTTATTTGATTTCCCATTTCCTTATTGGTACTCCACTTTTTCCCCCTGATACTCTACATTGATTACATGAATTAAATATCCATTTCCTTTGTCTTGTATGTTTTCCCTATTCTACCATTCAATGTTATTATTACAATTATCTTTTTTCTTTTCTTAACTCTTTCATTTCTTTGACCCTAATTATTTCCTTCAAGGGAACATAAACAACAACAAGAAAATAGAAGAAGAGGAACAAACTCAAGAAGAAAACTCAACATACACAAAAAATTAGCAAACTAAATAAAATCCTAAAGTAGAGAGTAAAGATAAACAACTGAATAAGCCCATCAAGACAAAAAGATGACCAAAAAATTGCAAACCATACTGAGCAACAGGAAGACATGGCCAAGTCCAATGAACAAAGTGAAAACCAGGAATAGATGCAGAACATCAAACAACTAATCAAGCTGCCAAATAATTATCTTGGACCAACTTAATGAAGTGAAGGAAGAGATTAAGGACATTAAGAAGACACTGGAAGAACATACTGAAGAAATTGCAAACATACATAAAATGATAACGGATATGATGATGGTGAATGGCACAATCCAAGAAATAGAAAATACACTAGGAGCATATAACTATAGATTTGACCTGTCAGAGGAAAGAATTAGTGATGTGGAAGACAGTACATCTGAAATCAAACTGATAGTAGAACAGATAGATAAAACGTTAGAAAAAATCCAACGAGGACTTAGGGATTTGAGCCACAAAATAAAATGCACAAACATACACATAATAGGCATCCCAGAGGGAGCAGAGAAGGTAAAAGGGACATAGAGGGTGTTGGAAGAAATAATAGCTGGAAACTTCCCAACCATATTGAGGTAGAAGTACATACAAGTTCAGAAAATGCAGTGCACTGCAAATAATATAAATCCCAACAGGCTTATTCCAATATATATACTTGTAAAATTTTACAATGCTCAAGGCAAAGAAAAAATACTGAAAGCAGCAAGAGGAAAGAGAACCATAACATATAAGGGAAGGTCAATAAGATTAAGTGCTCATTTCTCATGTGAAACCATGAAGGCAAGAAGGCAACGGTATGACATAGTTAAGATACTAAAAGAAAAAAACAAAAAACTGCCAGCCAAGAATTCTCTATCTAGAAACCTGGCAGTCAAAAATGAGGAGAGTTCAAAATATTCACAGATAAAAAGAAATTAAGAGAGAATGCCAATGAAAAACCTGTATAACAAGAAATTCTACATGGAGTTCTGTATGTTGAAAGGAAAAAAAAAAAAACAGATGAGAGAGAGATGTAGGAGAGTGTAAAAAGAACTAAACAGACAAGAAGAGAAATAAAAAAACAATATATGACATACATAAGCCCAAAGAATATATGGGTAATGTAAGTAATTCCTTGAGAGTAATAACATTGAATGTTAATGGATTAAACCCACCAGTCAAGGGACACAGATTGAGAGAATGGATAAGAAAATATGACCCACCTATATGCTGTCTACAAAACCTGCCTTAGACCCAGGAATTCAAGGAGGCTGAAAATGAATGGCTGGAAAACAATCTTACAAGTATACAATAACCCAAAAATGACATGAGTTGCTATAATAATATAAGACAAAATAGACCTGAAATGCAAAACTATTGTGAGGCAAAAATGGACACTATATTAGTAAAAGGGGTAATCTTTCAAGAAGAAAGAAAAAGCTTAAATATTTATGAACTTAACCAAGATGCCTCAAACACACGAGGCAAACACTGGAAATGTTAAGTAGAGAAATAGATGACTCTAAAATTATTAGACAAACATATTGAAAGAGAATTAATAAAGAAACAAAGACTTTGAATAATACATGGATGATCTGGGCCTAATAAATATATAGAGAATACTACACCCAAATAAAGTGTGATATAAATTCTTGAGTGCACATGGGTCATTGTCCAAGATAGATCATATGCTAGGCCGCAGAAAAATTTTCAATGAAATCAGAAAGATTGACATTATACAAAGTAATTTCTCTGACCACAATGGAATGAAACTGGAAATCAGTAAGGGCCAGAGAACCAGATTAGGAATAAAAATATAGAATATAATCAACACACTCTTAACAAACAGTGGGTCAAGGAGGAAATCCCCAAAGAAATCGCTATCTTGAAATGAATGAAAATGACAACACAGTATTCAAAACCTATGGAATGCATCAAAAGATGTACTAAAAGGGAAATTCATAGCCATAGACGAATATGTCAAAAAATAAGAAGCAGCAAAAATCGAAGACCAAATTGCACACTTGGATGAGTTAGTAAAACAACAACAAACTAACTTCAAGGGAAGTAGGAATGAAAAAAGAACAATTTTATCCTTCTGCACTGACAAGCATCAGACCTTCAACTCCCCTGGAGAGGCCAGGAAGTGGGAAGTGCTTGATTAGTTTGCACAAATCTATTTAGGGTCCCTTCGGTGAAAGGGATTGTCTACAAGAGGCTTTCTTTTGGGTCCGTTATTTGGCCAAAAAATAAAAATAAAAAGAGAAGCACATTGACAAATAAAGAAAGATTTTTTTAACTTAGTTGAATTGCTAAAATC
>JAQZBX010029817.1:0-20422 GCA_029593785.1 Cabassous unicinctus
TATCAGCCTCTTCTTACTGCTCTTTCCTGGATGCTGTACAGTGTTCTTCTAGCCTCTGGAGTTTCAAAATAGTTGTTTCAGATAGTTCCTGCCTATTTAATAGTTGTTTTGGTGGAAGGACTGAGTCCTGGAGCTCCCTACTCTGCCATCTTCCCCAGAAGTTGATTTCTCCTATTTTTACTGGCCTGAATCTCTCCCTGTGTTGCCTCCTTTAAGGAGCACATCTGCCATGAGAAAAACATGGAGAACCTTAAATACCTATTGCTAATTGAAAGAAGCCAGTCTGGAAAGGCTTCAGACTGTTGGATTCCAACTATATGATATTATGAAGAAGGATAAAGTTATAAAGGCAGTAAAAAGATCAGGGGTTGACATGGTTTTGGGGATGGGGTAGAGCGAAGGGATGAATTGGTAGAGCACAGGGCATTTTTAGGGCAGTGAAACTATTCTTCTGTATGATACTGTGATGGTGTATACATGACCTTCCATATTTGTCAAAACCTTTAGAACTGTATACAGAAAGCATGAACCCTAAGATAAACGATGGATTGTAGTTACCAGTAATGTATCAATATTGGTTCATTAATTATAACAAATGTACCACACTAATGCAAGATGCTAATAATAAGGGAAACTCTGTATGTGTGGAAATACATGGGAACTTTGTATTTCTATGCAATTTTTTCTGTAAATCTAAAAATGCTATAAAAATAAAGGTTATAATTAAAAAAAAATAAAAGAGCACATCTGAAGCCCACAATTTGCACAAGTCATGCCTCATCTTTGGGCTTCATCTGTAAAGTAAGAATATTTGACAAGTTGACCTTTTGCTCTTCTTCTAGGTCAATGTATAAACTATGGAGGAACCCTTCCATGCAAACATTCTTCATTACAGCTGCTACATGCCAAATATTTAGGAACTGGCATGTTTGTTTGGCATTTAGCATGGTCTGCTCAATGAAAGTTTGGGGAATGTTTTATAGTGTTGTTTAACTTGTGCTCTCATTTAACTTCCCCAGTATTTATGACTTGTCTTCCCAGGTGAGAGTGAGCTTATTTGGTATCTGATTCACCTTAGAAAACTGATAGGGCCTGGCACAGTATCTAAATAATCAGTAAATATCCATTGACAAGATTGACTAAAAGGATCTTATAGTAGACAAAGCTAAGCTGCAATAACAAAAATACAGTGTCTTCAACATGATAGAAGTTTCTTTCTCTCCCGCTGCCCAGAGGTGGGCAGACAGGCCAGGATGGGTAGGTGGCTCTGCTGTATAAAGTCATCTAGGGACCATGGTTCCAACTTCTTGCTCTGTCATCCCCTACAGGAGTTTTCTCCTCATGGTCAGAGCTGGCTCATAAGTACCCACTCATATTCTGGCATAAGGGAAGGAGGAAAAGGAAAGCGAAGGGAAAGCAACATCCTTATAAAAATGTGAGCCAAATTTGCACATATTACCTCTGCTTGGATCCAATTGGCTAAAGCCTTGTCACAACATCATGCTAACTTGCAGGTGATGCTGCGAAATATAGATTCTAAACAGTAGCCATTTGTTCTAATAAAACTTGTGGTTCTTATAACAAATATATAATACTAATACAGGGTGGGTGGTTGGGGAAAATGCACTAAATGAAAGATATGGGCTATAGTTAGAAGTAATAATTTGATGATACTTTTTCATAGATTGTAACAAATGTTTCACAACAATGCCAGATGGTGGTGGGGTGATGTATGGGAGCCTTGTATGGTGATATGCATGCTTGTTTTGAAAGTTCACAACTTTTACTATATACTTATTGTTTATGTATGTTCATGTATGAATGATATACTTCAATAAAATTTTATTTAAAAAACTTAGGGTTCTATTGCTACAGTAAAAATGAGCAACTATTTCACACCCACTGGAATGGCTTAAATTAAAAAGACTGGTAAATACCAAGTGTTGCTGGTGTAAGTATAAAATGCCCCCCGCCCCTTGGAGAACTCTTAGGTCATTTCTCTCCTACATATTTACCTGAGAATAGTGAAAATATGTCCACAGAAAGACTGGTACAAGAATGTTCATAGGCGCCTTATTTCTCCTTATTCCTGTCAATAGGAGGCTGGTTAAACATGCTGTGGAATATTCAAAACCATGGAATAATACTCAGTAAGAAAAGAGAAAGTACTACTTATACTTATCCATGGGTACAGTGGGCATAGTGCCTGGGACCCACAAAAATGTTTCAATTTCTTTTTAAAATCAGAAGGAAAAAGTGAAATTTTAGGTAGAAGAAAAAATTTCAAAGTATAATATTGCTATCTTCATCTATATACTATATCTTTATATAGCCATATAATTTTAATATACATTAAAGTGTGTGTATATCTCTATCTCTATCTCTATCTCTATCTCTATCTCTATATCTATCTATATCTATTTTAACGCAGGAAGGGGCCCATGCAGGAAAAAGTGCTTAGGGCCCACAAAAGTCATAATGCAGCTCTAGCAACAACAGGGAGGAGTGTTAAACGATTATGTTGAGCAAAAAACCCAGATACAAAAGATAACATACTATATGATTCCATTTAAATGAAGTTCTAGCCCAGGCGAGATCTATGTCGACAGAAATCATACAGTGATTGCCCCTGGGATGGAGAGGGATTGCATGGAAAAAAGAATGATGATACTCTTTGGGATTATTGAAATGATCTACAGCTTATTTTAGATGGTAGATATATAAATGTATAAATAATGGACCTGAATCTTTAGGATTATACATTTTATTGAATATTAATTATGACATGATTTTTCTTTTTAAAGAGGAGAATGAACGCTAGGGTGTGATTAACATTCTTTTCAACAAACTTGATGACTGAATTCCTCAGACAATGTTAAAGGTTTTAAATTGCATTTTAATAGAAAAGCTTAAGGCGCTCAATGAAGAAACAGGGCAGTAGGGAATGAACCACTCTGCTCTGCCAGTCAAGTTTCTTGTTCGCAAGAAACAGGAACCAGCGCTGATGAAATTAAGCAAAAAGAAATTTATTGGAAGAATATCAGGGAGTACACAGAACAGTTTCTGAAAACAGGCAGGTATTAAGGGTGGCAAAGTACGGAGAAGATTACACCATCAGATGACCATCTAACCCATCACGCTATATTTTGCCTCACATGGCTAAACTCTAACTCCGGTTTTCACTGTACCTTTTTATTACTCCCCTAAAAGTGAAAAACTTGGGTAAGCATGTCTGCTTAGCTGAGCCTAGGTCATGCTTACATATAATAACTCCCAGGGAGTTGGGAGAGGGAATATATGTCCTACTTGGCTTTCAGAGTGGGATGTCGGGCCCTGTCTCCCACTTATTTTGGAATTCCCTAAAATTAGACTAGTGTTTGAAGGTTGGGCAGCCAAAACTGACCATTGTTCACAACACAATCTATCTCTGTTGTTCAGATTCCTGCTTGTGATTCTAAACTCTGTCCAAGACTTCCAAGATCCAGGACACAGCCCAGTCTGGATAGTGATGTTAGATGCCACAGCTTTGGCCTACAGAGAATGAACAACCAGATTGGGTAAGGAAGGCCATTCTGGCCCAAATATCTAAGACACTGAAGTGCACCGGTGTTAGGGATTGATAGGGATTGAATTGTGTCTCCCACAAGGACATGTTCAAGTCCTAAACCCTGGTTCTGTGGATGTGAACTCATTTGTAAATAGGATCTTCAAATATCCTGTTAGTTAAGTGACGCCAAACTGAATCAGGATGGGGGTTAATCTAATATAACTGGAGTCCTTACAAGCAGAGGAAATTTGTGAACAGTCAGAGTAGGAGACAGAGACAGATGACCATGTGGTAGAGGTAGCAATTGAGTTATAGATTGCCAGCAAGCCGCCACCAGACCTCAGACCAAGCACGATTCTGCCAACACCTTCATTCTGGCTTTCTAGTCTCCAAAACTGTGAGACTATAAGTTTCTGTGGTTTAAGCCAACTAGGCTGTGGTGCTTTGTTACAGAGCCCTGGCAAACTTAAACAGCCAGGGGCTGGGCTAGGAGACCAGTTATTCCGGTGAGATACAGTGAGCCCTCCATTTACAGTAGTGGCTGTGGACATACAAATGAAGAGATGCAGGAGGGAAATACTTGGAAGGCAGATAGAATGACAGGAGGCTGAGATTAATCTGGAATATGGAAAAAGGAGTCAAAGGGGCCAGTCATTTTCGACTTGAGAGAGATGAGTTTATGTGTGCATTTGTATGTGCCCATTTGTAGGCACACTGATGCCCAGGAGAGGCAAGGGTCAGGTATTGTTTTAGACCTATTTGGAGTGGTTGGGTGAGTGGGCTGGGGACTAAGTTTTTGACATGATGAGTTAGAGGTGAAGACTGAAAATCAGGTCAATTGAAAATCAGGATGCCCACTGGCTGAGGCCTTGGACATGGGTGAGTGCAAGCCAGATGACCAGTAGGGAGAACGCTGGAGGTCCGACCTTTAAAAGGTCTCCCGGTTTCAAAGCCAGCCCAGGGCACTTGCACTCAGGCCTACCGCTCACCCGCCCGGGTCAGGCCAGGCCCAGGCGCGCCCTCCCTCAGGCCCCGCCCAAAGGGGCGGGGCGAGGCGGCAACGCGACTCAATCACCCGGAAGACGAGGTGCGGTAGGCGCGGGCGACCTGGGCGTTGCCGCCTATGACCCCTGGGCCGACCTGGGGGGGGGCCGCCCGTTCGCCTGTGCGAGGGGCGAGGATCGCGGGGAACGTGGGCCGCCTTGATGCCCCGGGCCGTGGCGCTGAGCGTGGCGTCGGCGGTGGCGGCGCTGGTGGCTGCCCTGCTCTTGTTGCGACGGGAGGGCGCAGGGCCCGGGGCTCGCTCCAGGTAAACCCTCCGCGTAGGAGACCGGGCTTGGCCCCTTCACACCCTTGTGGCACCCGGGCGCGCCCTTCTTCCCTGGTCTCTGCTGTTGTGCAGGTTGGCTCAGTAATCACGGCGCTCCGCCCCGCAAGCCGTGACTCGGCACTTTGTCCGGGGCTCGAATTGCAGAGAATAACATCATCTTCCATCCGAACGTAAACAGCTCTTGTTTCTCGGGTGAGGACAGATCATGCCTTAACATAGTAAGACCAGCACCTGTCGATGTCATTTCTTCAGCATGACAGAGACAGAGGCGCTGCCAAAACTTCGGGAAGACTTCAGGATGCAGAATAAGTCTGTCTTTATCTTGGGCGCCAGCGGGGAAACCGGCAAAGTGCTTTTAAAAGAAATACTGCAGCAGAACCTATTTTCGAAAGTCACACTCATTGGCCGGAGGAAGCTCACCTTTGATGATGAAGCTTATAAAAATGTGGTAGGTGTTTGAAGTGGGACTCAAAAAATGTATCCCCAGTGATTCTGCGTGGCGAACGTATTTCAGGCCCAAGGGCTGAACAATGCTGGGCCAGTCGTGGAGGTAGCTAGAGATGGTCAGAATTTGGCCAAGATTGGTCTGTGAGAGCCCCGGCTGCCCGACTCCTGGATTGTAGGCCTAGATTTGCCTCTCCCTCAATATTTGGCCTTGGGCAAAGCCCTTCTTCAGGAATAAACCCCTATAAAGCAGGGCCTAGGTAGTAATGGGATTGGGGAGACAGAAGAGCACTGTTTTCAGGATCAAACAATATGGGTTCTAGAGACAGTTCTGTGTGATTTTGGGCAGTTTTCTCAACCACTTTGTTTTGCATACCTGCCCTCCAAATTACTGTTACCAGTGAATCTGAAAATGCTTTTTTGGAAAGTGGAAAAGGTTGTGACATTGCAAGGAAGGATGGTTCACTTACAAGAATTTGCCCTGCCTGACTTCCCAGGGTGCAGGCTTGTTCCTATAAGTGAAATATACCCTTCATGGTAAGTTACACTTTAATGGTTAAGCAAATGATATACCAGACTTTGATCTGGTGAGAGCCCCCTAAATATCTGCAGTCTGAGCTTCATTGTAGATTCTTTTCTCCATCTAAACTGAGTTATCTGTGACCTGTAGCAAATTAAACAATACAGTGTGATCCCGAGACACCACAACTACAGAGCTTGGTTCCGCATGTTTTAGAGGAGGAACATTCTCAGTAACAAGTCGTACTGCAAATAAATGTTCTTGGTTCCTGCAGATCCATGTTCATATCATTTTGTCTATGTCTTTGGTCCATTAGGACTTGCTTGTTTACAGCGGACATCTTTGCTCAGGTAACATGCTGTCAGGCTTAGGCAGGCCATATGTTGTCTTCATAGTCTGGCTTTATGGGATGTGCCAGATACTCCTGAAAGTTGAAATAAAAATCGAAGTCTTTGTTTTGATAGTCAGGTTTTGGTGGCATATCTTTTGATCGCACACTTTGTGAAAACCTGTTTTTCTTCAATGTTGTATACTGTGCCCAGAAAATTCTTCTGAAAGAATTGATGGTAAGGAAGGAAAGCAACATTTTATTTGAACTCCTGGATGATGGGAACTTCTTGTTAACTTGTTTCTTTAATTCTCATATCAAGCTTATGAATTTAGGTGGATGTTCTTAAGCATGAGAATTACCTGGGATGCTTGTTGAAAATGCAGATTCTGATTAAGAATATGCCCTTTTTATCAGGCACTCCCTGGTTGATGGTAATGCCAGCGGTCCCTGGATTGGACTGAAAGAAAGATTATCACCCACATTTTACAGCTGAAAAAACTAAGGCATGATAAATAACTTGACCACAATTGTGTTAATACCAAGTAGCAGAGCCAAATTTGATCCCAGTCTTTGACATACCAAACCCTATCCCCTGTCCCCACATTATAACCCATTGGCTCCTTCCTGGTAAGATATAGATACATCTTGTTCCAGAGAAAAATTTAAAATTAAAGCTGATGTTAGAAATCTGGATCACCCCTAGTCCACATATGTGTACCATGGGCATGTAAAAGCATTGTTGATTTTGAATTCAGATTAATTGCTTCTTGATGGGAGAAAATGAGTTTGTAAAATTTGATGTTAAGTTGGCAGATCCTTGAATAATATTCTGTAATTTATTCTTCAAATCTAGAGGGATGTTTTGTCTGTTTTTTAATAACATCAAATTATATACAACTTTGTCCTTTTCTAGACTCAAGAAGTGGTGGATTTTGAAAAGTTGGGTGACTACGCTTCTGCTTTTCAAGGTCATGATGTTGGATTCTGTTGCCTGGGCACCACCAGAAATAAAGCTGGGGCGGTAAGGAAGGAATATACCCTTTATCCTTCTCCCTGGCCAGTAATGCAAGAGCTCCTTTCTTCCTCATTCTTTTTTGTGTGTGTGCTTGCTGCAGTGCTTAAATGTAAATAGGCTCTTATCATTTAATAAAGTCCACATACTGCCCAAACCTTTGCTTTACTTTGAATAGAGTGGATAAGTTTGTTCATCTTTCCATCAAAGTCCTCCTTGAGTTCAAGGCCCGAGTACTGGAAACATCATAAGTATTTACAGGATCTTCCATTATAAATATTGCTATCACCTACGTCCCCTGACTAAGGTAGACCATTAGTTCTGAGTAAAAGTAGCTGGCTCATGCTGTTAGCAGTAAGCTTTTCTTTTCTCCTTCTCCTTCTTCTTCTTTTTTTTTTTTTTAAATAAATGTTTTAAACTTGAAGTGTTCTCTCTCACTTGAGTGATTTGCTTCAACCTATATTCATGCCAAGCTTTAAACTTCTGGGATAGAACATCAGCCCACAGAGGCACGATTCAGGCTCCAATGATGACTCAGCTTCTAGTGATGAGTCAGTTCCAGTGATGATTCAGCCTTAACTGATGCAGAACTGTGTTAAAACACATTTTATTTTCCTAATAACGATGTTCTAAATTGAGTTGGCCCTTATACAGAAGTCATAGTTTACTACATAGTTAGAAGTCGTAGTTTACCACATATATCCTGGCAAGTGTTAATACATCTTTTTAAATTTATGCCTTGACTATAGTTTATCCCTGTGACAGAAATTATTTGCTGGAGCTGAACATGTCTATTAAATAGGCAGGACTTTAATTCTGCCATGGAGGCTTCCCAGAGTTTATAAATGAGGCTTATGTGTCAGAATCATTAGAAGAGCCCATGGTTAAGAACTACTGATTTATACCAAGAAGGCAGGCTCAGATGCATTCCTCTGGGCCTCCTTTTCCATTCCAAAGAGTAATTCCATTTATGCTTTCAGTAGGGACCCGTTTCTAAATCATCCATAGTTCTGCATGCCCACCCTGGAACATAGCTGGGCTTTAAGCTCCGTGCTAGGAATTATGGACTGTAGAGAAGTTTGACTCTCCCAGGAATTGGCACATAATCTCTCCTAAAAAGAATCATTTTCCTTCTCAGCAGTTAGTGCAATCTTTTCTGTCCCAGGGATAAACGGTGTGCCCTCCAAAAGCATTGAAAAACTTTTAATACAACTGCAGGTTTCACTGGCTCAGGTGCCAACCTGATTTTGGTGGTGACTCAGCAAAATAAAAACTGCATTAAGTATAGAGCAGTTGATTCTCATGACATAAAGTAAATCTCATTCTAGGATGCTCCAGGGAAAGGTCCAAATTGCTTCGTTGTGTTCAGATTGTGTAATACTCTTCTAATAAGAGGAATTGGGTGTCCTCACTATCCGGAATATATATATTTAAACAGGGTTTGTTCTCCATCCCTCAGGTCACTATCTTTTTGTTCTCCTTCAAACTCGGCTTGAAAAAGCAAAGATAATTAACGAGAAAACAAGGGAAAAGACTGATAAATTAAATGTAAATCAGAAATTAATTCAGGCTTAAATGGTTTAAGAGGATCAGAAAGTAAGCTGACTTCTTACAGACAAGGTCTCTTTCTTTCTTAATCTGAAATTAATTTCCATTGAGTGCAGTATAAAGTTTGGAGGTTATTATAATCTCAGGCAATTTAAAAGAGGTGACAATTTACAATTGACTCGTTAATAATAGTTACTTGAAGGGGTTGTGAATTTCTTAACTTCCCTAGCTGGTGTTCTGGGTCAGCCTGTATAAAGGAACAAAGAGACAGTACAAAACTGGTGGCAAGCCTAGTGTTATTCTGTGCCTGCTTTGTAACTGAAACACCCCACATTTTTGCCTTAGTAACCCTGATTCTTAGCAATTCAGGGTTTCTGTCTCAGTGTTGAAATCCTCTAACAGCCAGTTTATTACCCTATGAGCCTCAGTCTACCCAGATGTGGTTATTTGAAGCTGTATGTACCCCAGAAAAACATGTTCTTAAGCTTAATCTGTTCCTGTGGTTGTGAACCCATGGTGAGTAGGACCTTTTGATGAAGTTACTTCAATGAAGGTGTGACCCAATTCAGTCAGGGTGGGCCTTAATCCTATTACTGGAGTCCTTTATAAGTAGAATGAAATTCAGATGGTCAGAGAGAAAGCCATGGGAAGCAAGAAGCTGAAGGTCAACAGAACCCAGAAGAAAATGGAGAGGCCAGGAAAGGCTGCCATGTACATGTGTGCCCAGTACCAAGGATAACTGGCAGCCAGCCCCAGAATGCCAGTCTTGGGGAAGAAAGCCTTGATTTGCCTTGATTTGGACTTTTTCCTAGCCTCCAAACTGTGAGCTAATAAATTCCCATTGTTTAAGACAAACCATTTGTTTTAGTCAGCCAAAGGGGCACTGATGCAAGATACCAGAAATCTGTTGGCTTTTATAAAGGGTATTAATTTGGGGTAGACGCTTACAGTTACCAGGCCATAAAGCATAAGTTATTTCCCTCACCAAAGTCTGTTGCCACGTGTTGGAGCAAGATGGCTGCCGACGTTCAGCCTTTCTCTTCCTCTTAGGGCTCTGTGGTCCTAGCTTCTTCCAATATCAGCGGTAGGCTGGGATTAAGTCTCATCTCTCTCTCGGGGCTCATTTCTCTCTGGGCTCAGCTGCTTTGTTCTCTCCACAAGGTCAGTTGTAGCTATCAGGGTCTCTAGGCTTTGTCTCTCTCGCCGAGGCTTGATTCTCTCTGGGCTCAGCTGCTCTACTTGCTGCACAAGGCTAGCTCTGAACCATCAGGCGAATGGCTCGTCTCTCTTCCTGGGGCCTCTGCTGTGTCTATGGAGCTGTCTCTATTCCTCTGTGTTCTTCTCCTGTGTGTTTGCTTCCTGGGCTCCAGCTTAAAACTCCCAACTCTGTCCTTTGTTATGTCTTTTATTTGTGAGTCCCCACCCACCAAAGGGCAGGGACTCAACATCCTACTGACGTGGCTCAATCAAAACCCTAATCATGATTTAATCAGGTGAAAGTGAAACCTTAGACAGACCAGTTTACAAGCATAATCCAATATCTATTTTTGGAATTCATAAACAATATCAAACTGCTACACCATTGCATGGTATTTGCTTGAACAGCCAAGGAAATTAAAACACCAAATTTCTGCTGAAATTGGTGCTAGGGATAGGTGCATTAGCTTTGCTCAGCTGTTTGGAAAACCATTTCTTTAGGGGTAGCTGGTTAGATGCTAATCTTCCTTTTCATATTCACAGGCCAGAGTTAATTAATCAATGCAGTGGTTACCCCTATCTACTGGATCAGAATCTCTGAGATTGGAAGCTTGGAATCTGTATTTTTAGCTGGTTCCCTGGGAGATTGATGTAGCCAGCCCTACTCTTCTTGTTGGATCTGCTTTTAGGGAGCACTGGGATTTATTAGTCCTCTTTATCTATGGTGTTTTCATTTTCAGTTGGTCCTCTCCTTGCTTTGGCGAGCGACTTGAGTACCAGTGAGGGTTGATCTACAATGACCTCAAGAGAAGAGCAAAAACTCACACTACTGAGAATAGTGCACTCCCTTTATTTGTATTAAGAGAGAGATTTGGTTAGTGAGTTTGTGTGGTTTCATCTCTTCCTTTGTCTTTTCACCTGTTAGGAGTAGGCCCCTGCAGTAACCCTGGATTCTAATGAGTAGATGATGTCATTAATGTAGCCGTTGTAACAGTTACTAGGATCATTAGAATCTCATGGCTTTTGATTATAATGATATACTCTTCTAGTCAAGGGGCTTACAAACTATGACCTGCAGGCCAAATACAGCCTTCTACCCATATGGCCTGTGAGCGACAAATGTTTTTATGTTTTTTAATGGTGAAAAAAAAAATCAAAAGAAGAGTTATATTTCATGACACATGAAAATATAAGACATTCAAATGTCATTGTTTTGTTTTCAGAGTTTTATTGGAATAAGCGACATTCATTGCTTAATGTATTATATGGCTGCTTTTGCACTATAATGGCAGAGCTGAGTAGTTGCAATGGAGGCCTATGGCCTGCAAATCTGGAAATATTTACTGTGTGATCCTTTACAGGAAAAGTTTGCTGATCTCTGTTCTAATCCCTATTGTTTTATTTGAGTTTGGGGAGGCTTGTGACTGATTGGTTCAAGAGACCCACATCACAGTCCCTGTTTGGATACCAAGTAGTGGTGGGATTTTGGTATGCCAGTTAGCTTCTGTGGGCCACTGCTTCCTTGTCTATACTGAGGGAAGTGGCCACTGAGCTCCCTTCCAACTGCAGAATCCTTTGGCTCTATGAAATAAAGAGAAAAGAATGCCCTAAATGGGAAAAAAAATTGGGGAGAACATAGGGATTGACCCAGGAATTCCTTGTTATCTATTTGGTTTTATTTTTCTCTTCAGAGTTATTTGTCTAACCAAGATCATGCTCTCCCACTATAGATCAAATACAGAAATGCCCTCCAGGTCTCACACAAATGGGATCTCAGATGATGCCATTTATCATTTATTGTTCAACAACTCTGTTTTCTGGTTGAATTTATAGGGTTGGATTGAAAAGGGAATGAAGGAGAAAGAATCTGAAGCAGAAATATGGCTAAGTGGGACCATTTCCAGAATGGAAAAGCTCCCTTGACCTTCTTGAGAAATTGCAGCAGGCTCTCTTGTCATATCGCTCAGCACTGAAATGCCTTGTTAGGATGAATTTTTCTTATGCCAGAGTTTTGTTCCCAGTTCCCAGGCATTGGTAAAGAAGACTGGAGGAAATACATAGTAGGTTTGGATTTTAATAAGACTTAAAATAAGAGTAATTGGAGAATTTGTCTCACTTGATGTTTATGGAACCTATGAGGATAGCTCTGCTGAGTCGTATTACATTGTGTTTATTCTTTTGAAAGCGGTTCTGGGAAAGGAAATGTATAGTGGGAACTTATTTAATTAATTCCTTTATCTAGAATGGACTCTGATTCCTAGCTTAGAGTCGGACACACTCACTATGGAATGCTAGAGACACGATAATATTATGGACTTAGTACTCTCAGAAGAGATGGCTTTTCTCCTGCCAAATGGTTAGGGAAACTAAATATAATTTTTATGAGTATTGTGTTTCTGGGGTATGGAGTAGTTTGTCTTAGTTTTTTTTTTTAAATTTTCCCAATTTTTTAATGTGAGCAGTTAGAGAACAAGAAAGGGTATTGATAATAAGATTTTAAGATAGTTTCTTTCTACCTGTAAATGGGATCTTCCTCGTCCCAAAGAAAATTGGTGTGTGTTGTTATCTCTGAGTCAGTTGCCAGGATCCACGTTTAGGTTTGATTTTTAAGTCTTTGAAAGCAGTTGACCCCCGTTACCTTTGAGTTTCATTCACCAGCTGAAAGGCCACGCATCAGGGTGGGGGAAGTGAAATTCAAAATTTAGTGGGCTTGGAGAAACCGCCTATTTATAATCAGCTTGAGGGCTCAGAGGATTTGTGAAATCGTTTTGGATTAACAGCCATTGATTGCTAATAAAACAATATTTAGCTTTGTCCAGGGAACAGCAATGGAGAAAGGTGTGGGCACCTTGTCAACGGGGCCCATTGAGCAGGGATGATGGGCTAAGTGTGGGGGTCTCTGCAGCAGCGTGGGTGCTCGTCCTTCAAGGAGCGGTTGTCATTTGTTAGCGAGGCCAGTGAAAGGAAGGACGCCAGCGTCTGTTGGCTGGGGTGGTATTGATGTGCCGTAGCTGACTAATCAGATTGAAAAAGTCCCATGGTATTTATGTCACTTTAATTTCCATCAAACAATTGGAGAAGACAGCACTCTATTAAGGAGAGTTTGATCCAGAACTAAAGCCAAATAAATTAGGGTCTCAGTTTAATCAAATTAGCCTTTACTGGCCCTGGATTAAGTGAGAGAGGCAGCGTCAGTCTAGAGACTTGCGATTGGCTGAACTTTTCCCTTTTTTTAATGACACAGATGAAAGAAAAAGCATTTTAACAGAGACAACTTTAATAATCCTTCTAAGCAATAATGCTAAATAAAAAAAAAACACAATTTATTTTGCTAGTCAACGATGTAATTTTATTGTGAATAATGAACCTCTTATTAAAATCAAAGTTCTGGTGAATTGGAGTGAGGAGAAGAAATAGAAGTGGAAGAAAAACAAATTCAGTGTTTGTTTTTCTACATAGCTTTGGATTGTTTTGGATTGTTTTTCCTGGCAAACTCACAGCATATACAATCTGAATTCGGAGAATGCTTTTGGGGAGAATCACCCCTGATAGAGATATGCTGAGTATTAAAATGAAATGAGTTTGTTTCACACTGATTTAAAAAAGCAACAATAGGAATTTTGAGTCATGTATAAGGCAGGTTGGTGAATCAAATGTTTAGGATCGAGCGTCAAACATAAACAACACAAAAGGAGACGGTGATGATTCGTGGCTAAAGAGATAAGTGTTTATTACATGAAGTAAAGCTGAAAAAAATCACACTTCCCTGCACATGGTGGATATAGTGAAAAATGTACTTGTAAGTAGTGAGAAGAGAATACAAGGGAGACTTTTGAGGGCCGGGTAATGTTGTCTTTCTTGATCTGGGAGTCAGTGGCAGAGGCATTTTCAATTTATGAAAATTCATCAGACTACTCTGTACTTAAACATGTTTATTTTTCCTTTATAATATATTTCAGTAAAAAGTTAAAAATTTTTGTTTGGGACTGTTGTTTTAAAATTGAATTCTGTGTTAGTTTGGTATAGCTGCTTGAACAAATGGCTTCAAATTTAGTGGCTTAAAACAACACAAATTTCTTATCTTCTAGTTCTGTAGCTTAGAAGTCCGATGTGGGTTTCACAGGGCTAAAATCAAAGTGTTGGCAAGGCTGCGTCCCCTTCTGGAGGCCCTAGGGGAGAATTTCTGTCCTTGTCCTCTTCAGCTTCTAGTGGCTGCCTGGATTCCGTGGCTCATGGGCCCTTCCGCCATCAGCCATGGAGGGTTGAGTCCTTCTCACATGGCATCTCTCTGACCACCTCTTTTACTTTTAAGGATCCTTGTGACTACATTGGGCCCAGTTAGATAATCTAGAATAATCTCCCTATTTTAATGTAGCTGACCAGCAACCTGCATCCTCCTTTGTCATGTAACCTAATGTTGACATCCTTGCGGGACCATTATTCTTCCTACCACAATTACAAATTAGTCATTTTCATCAGATAGAGATAGTATGAGGCAAAAAGCAATGCCTGTATAGAGCACTGATGAGAGAGTCAGGAATCAGTGCTGCACTCTCAGCTCTCTCACTGAGCAGCTGGCAGTTCAGCTAACCACTGGGCCTAGTTTTCATGTCTACATAAGGAGAGGGTTAGGCTTGATGTTTCCTAAGGTCTCTTCTAACATTCTGTGAATGATACACATCTCCATACCAAATAAAACATTTAGGATCAATAACTACCATTGAGCAATTTTTTAAAATGGAAAATAAGTATTGAAGCAGATGTAAGAGTAATCAAAACCCTCATGCATTATTGGGAGAAATTTCAAATGGTGAAGTCACTGTGGAATCCAGTTTGGTGAGACCTCAATTAGTTAAATATAGAATTTCCATATGATTTAGCAATTACACTCCTACTTATATGCTGAAGCTTAAAAATATGTATTCAAATAAAATCTTATCCAGGAAAAAAAAAAAAAGATGTTAATCTTTCTTTGGAAATGAATTGAAAAGGTGAAAGTCCAACATAATGTTTGTAACTAGCAGTACTATTATGTGGATATGAAAGCGGTTTAAAGGGAAAGTCTAAGGACATGTATATTACTAAAAGGAAAGATTAAAAATGTAACATGGAACCGTATAGCATAGTAAAACTATGTGAAACATGAAAATGGGTAAAATTGTATATATAAGACCATTTTTCTTTGAAGCTGAACATATGTATGTCAACACTACAAAATGTTAATATCAGACAAAAAAACATTATGCAAAGTAAAAGAAACCAGACATGAAGTACTGCATATTGTATTATTCCATTTATATAAAATGTAAATATAAATCAATTTATAAAGATGAAATTAGATTGGTGGTAATATAGGTCTGGGGAAGGAATGCTAAGCAGTGTGGAGTTTTTCTTTTTGGAGTAATGAAATTGTTCTAAAATGTTTTGTGGTGATGAATGCACAACATTGTGATTGCACTAAAAGCCATTGATTATACACTTTGGATAGATCGTATGGTATGTGAATATATCTCAATAAAACTGCTTAATAAAATAAAAAAAAATCATTGGTGCAGTAACATAGTCTTCAGATTTGGAATCTCCCCTACTATAAGACCTCACTATTTAATGGTGGGTATCTGTGAATGTTTACTTAAGTATAATTTAGACTTCTCTTTCAGTTGTCTTGGGTTTAAGGATGCCAGAATTTATGGTGGTCCTAAGAAGCTGTTACTACATGGAATTTCCTTTTCTGGGTAAAGGCACGTGTCCTTTAGGTAGATTCTGAAATGAGATTATATTCTATTGTTTGCATCATCCTCTCCCCTCCCTTTTTATTGCTACTTAGTTCCTTTCTTTCTGACTGCATTTGCCTTTTCTCTACTTTCATTGCACTTTTACTTATTCGTTTAAATATTCTTGGAGCAATCACCACGTGCTGGCCATGTGCTGATGCTGAGATGTAAAATAAGAAGAAAGACCCTGCCACTACCCTCAATGGATAGAGTCTACCCCTAATATAAGGGCCTCCAAACATTTTTGATTATGCCCTCTTCAGTAAAAAATATGAGGGTATACTACTTGCTAATATGTAAGATATTTTATAAAACATATACAAAAATTAGAAACTAAGAAGGTGGGGGTGGGAGTGGATGTGGCTCAAGTGGTTGAGTGCCTGCTTCCCACATGGGAGGTCCTATGTTCAGTTCCTGGTGCCTCCTCAAAACAAAACAATACAAAAAATACAAACAATAAACAAAAATCAACTCAGGCGAACTGATATGGCTCAGTGGTTGAGCACTGGCCTCCCACATACGAGGTTCTGGGTTCAATCCTCAGCCCTGGTACCTCAAAAAAAAAAAAAAAAGGTGGGGAGTCTGCTCTGACTTTCTTCTCATAGTGCCATGCTTTCAGACCCTACCATGTTAGAGTTGGCACAGAAAGATAAAGAAACAGAGAAGAGGAGGGGGATATAAGGTTGTAAAGTTATTAAAAGAGAAACAGGTGACTAAAAGCAGTTTCCCAGCCTGATTTTATGGCTCCGTTTGCGCCTTGTGGATTTGTTTTGTGTCTGGGATTCAATGTCACCATCCTTGTTTTCGCTTTGCATTTTGCCCTTGCTGCTAAAGATGGGCTGTCTAGCCCTAGGACCATGGTTGGAGGCTTTCCCAGGGTCTGAGCTTTTAGCATTCGTGTATTGCTTGCGTGCCTTTCCTTTAGATCCCCTTCCTCCCAGGCCTCCCAGCCTGCCACTCAGGTTAAGTAGCCAACTTTAGATGAACTCGCAGCTTTTTGGAAATAACTCACTTCCTTCTCCCCCTCAGGCAGGATATGTTCGTGTTGACCGAGATTATGTGCTGAAGTCTGCAGAACTGGCAAAAGCTGGAGGGTGCAAACATTTCAACTTGCTGTCCTCTAAAGGAGCTGATAAGTCGAGCAATTTTTTATACCTGCGCATTAAGGTTTGTGTACATTTCTATCTTTTATATGCTTTGGGGAACTCTGGCTGATTGACAGTACTAAATAATACAAAATTGCATTGAATGCATTATATTATGCACTTTTTATAGCTATAGGGACTGTTTTTGCAGGGATATTTTTAGGATTTAGGAGTGATTTGAAAGATAATTTCCAATGTCTTCCACCCTATTGATTTCTCTCAGTAATCAGTGAAACAAGATGTGGTGGCTCTGGCCTTGAATATCAGCATGGAATCCTAGCATTGGAAAATTTTCAGGCAGTGATTTGTATCCTTTTCCCTCAAAGCTTCTGTAATGGCCGAGGAGAATGACCTTATACTTCTTTGTGGATTTGGGGATATCTAACCTGAAGCAGTTCTGCTAGCTACAAGTTCAACCTTCTTAGAAGTCTCATCTTTTATCTTTAAAAAGTCATGCACATTTTGCTATTCTCAGAGATACATATGTCCTTATTTATTTTAACAAAAAAGGTTTCCATGTACTTAACTTCAAGTAAAATTGATGCTTCAGGAAGATGGGCCATGTGTACTTAAGGCTTTGCATACCTCAAGCTCCCAGAGTTTAAAGTGTGGCCTTAGAAGTCATTGAGCTGAGGACTACTCCTTTCTGAGGAACTTTCCAATGCGGAATGCCTTTTACATCTGGTTACTTAGCTCCTGCTTGAATACCTCCAGTCCTAGTGTGCTACCTCATTAGCCAATCTTTTCTACTTTTGATCAGATCCACTTGTTAAAAAGTTCTCATATTGAGGTGAAATTTATTGCTATGTAAATACTAGTTGTTTTCAATTCTGCCTTTCAAAATAACAAAAACAAATCTATGCCTTCTTTTACATTGTAGCTTTTTAAAATAATTTGGGGATTATGGTTGCATTAGTTGTATTTTTTACAGGCTTAGCACCTTTAAGTCTGTGCCCCATTCTTTACTGGTTTCTGTCTCTAGCCTTTTCACCATCCCCGTCACTTTGCTAAGGGTGAACCTTACAATGATGTTATGCCAGAATTGCAGTGGAACTATTCCTTTTCATGCTACTTTCAAAAATGAAATCTAAGATTATTACCATTTTAGTAACCATCTTTATCATTTTGTTTGTTCATGATTAGCTTTTTTCGATATAATTTATTTAATTTTAAGTTTACACAATTTAATTTAATTTATTTTTTAATAAAATTTTATTGAAGTATATCATTCATACATGAACATACATGAGCAATAAGTGTATAGTAAAAGTTGTGAACTTACAAAACAAACATGCATATCATTATACAGGGCTCCCAAACATCACCCCACCACCAACACCTTGCATTGCTGTAAAACATTTGTTACAAACTATGAAAAAGCATCATCAAAATAGTATTACTAATTATAGCTAGTATCTTACATTTGGTGTATTTCTCCCCCAACCCACCTGAATATTAACTGGTATTAGTATTATATATTTGTTATAGTTCATGAGAGAAGGTTCTCATATTTGTTCTGTTAACCACAGTCCATCTTCCACCACTGGATTCCTTGTGTTATAGACCCATGTTTCTACAATCCAATCAAAGCATATACTCAGTGGCTTTCATTTTCATCACACAGTTGTGCTGTCATCACCTCAATTTTAGAACATTTTCATTACTCCAAAAGGAAAATTCTCATACCTCCTTATACCCTATACTCTTATGCTTGTCTCTTAGAAATGATATAATATCTTCTTTGCTATTGCTGCAAAAATATTACAATATTGTGGTTAACTATTATCTATAAATTACATTAGTTGTAATTTTCCCATGTATCACCATATTCTTAACACTTTGTAAAAGAAGAATGTTCTTATATTATACTATTAACCACAATCTTCATCCACCACTGAAATCACTGTTATATATACACTAGATTATTCTCTCGTTCCTTTTCAAGTGACATTAACATCCACACACTACCCCTTTCAGCCATAATCTCATTTATAAATCAGCAGTTAGTTATTGTATTAGTCAGCCAAAGGGGTGCTAATGTGAAATACCAAAAATGGGTTGGTTTTTACAAAGGGTATTTATTTGGGGTAGAAGTCCACAGATACCAGGCCATAAAGCGTTATGTTTCTTCTCTCACCACAGTCCATTGCCATGTGCTAGAGCAAGACAGCTGCCGGCGTTTGCCAGGGTTCAGGCTTCTTGGGTTCCTCTCTTCCCGGGGCTGCATTTCTCTCTGGGCATGGCTCCTGTTTCCTCCACAAGGTCAGGTGTAGACAATCAGGCGAACGGCTTGCTTCTCTTCTCCTGGGGCCTTCTTTCCAACATCAAAACTGCTTCTCAAAAGACTGCTTCAACTCTGTTCTTTGCCTTGCCTTTTATATTCGATTCCCCACCCACCAAGGGGTGGGGTTCAACACCCTACTGACGTGGCCCTGTCAACGCCCTAATCATAACTTAATCATGCCCAGATTAACAGATTAGTTTACAAGCATGATCCAATTATATTTTTGGAATTCATAATTACATCAAATTGGCCAACGGTTACAGTTATATTCACTATAATGTGTTACTGTCAACTCTATTCATTTCCACACTTTTATTATAAACCTTATTAAGAATTCTACATACATTGAGAATGAGCTCCCATTCTCAACCCACATTCTATTTCCTTGTAACCTATACTCTAGAGTTTACCTCTGTGAGTTTAAGCATCATATTCAGTTCATATTAATGAGACCATACAATATTTGTCCTTCTGTGTCTGGCTTATATCCTGACTTCATTTTTTCTTATAGCTGAATGTACATATAACATTTTGTTAGCCATTCATCAGTTGATGGACACTTGGGCTGTGTATTAGTCAGCCAAAGGGGTGTCAATGCAAAGTACCAGAAATCTGTTAGCTTTTATAAAGGGTATTTATTTGGGGTAAAAGCTTACAGTTACAAGGCCCAAAGAGTCCAACTCAAGGCTGCTTTCTCACCAAAGTCAGTTGCCACATGTTGAAGCAAGATGGCAGACCATCTCTGCCTGGTCTCTCCTTCATTTTTTCTCTAGAGGCTCCGTGGGCCCAGCTTCTTCTGATCTCAGCTGTAGGGTGGCATAAGGCTTGTCTGTCAGGACTTCCTCAGCTGCTCTGGTCTCTTCACAAGTTTAGCTGTAAACTATTAGGCTAATGGCTCATCTCTCTCTGGGGCTCCAGGATCAAAACTGACAAAGTTCTCTCTCTTCTGTGGAGCTCTCTCTTTTCTCCTGTGTCTTCTTCAGTGAATGTCTTTATATCAGCCCACCAAGGGGGCGGGGACTTAACTCTGAGTCATGCCTTACTGATGTGGTCGGATCAAAATCCTAAACTTATCAGGTAATTTAATCAAAGACATCTCAGGTGAATCTAATACAATCAAAGGGGATCACACCCAGAGTAACAGATCAGTTTACAAACATAATCCTTTTTTGGAATTCATAAATAATATCAAACTGCTACAGGCTATTTCCATATTTTAGCAGTTGTGAATAATGCTGCTGTGAACACCGCACAATGTGAACATTGCAAATGTCAGCTCGTGTGCTTGCT
>JAQZBX010029818.1:0-27115 GCA_029593785.1 Cabassous unicinctus
TAGCTCTTTAAGATTGGTAGACCTGTTCTCACGAGCTCCATTTAACGGTTTAGAAAATTGAGGCTCAGAGAGATTAAGTGGTTGGAACAAAGTTGACAAATAGATCTAGGACCCTTTGAGCTTCTTATTCCTTTGCCAGCACTCTCCTCCTTAAACTATTCTGCCAAGGCAAACTGTAAATAATGAAACAAAATTTGGCTATGACCACAAGAGAGTAGCCATAAATTCTGTTTATGCAGGATCCAAACCAAGGGTCAGCAAACTGGGACCCCTGGGCCAAACCCAGCAGCTGCCTGATTTTGTAAACAAAGTTTTCTTGGAATACAGCCAAGCCTATTCATTTACTTATTGTCTATGGCTGCTTACACAATCGCTTTTGAGTAGTTACCATAGAAACCATATGGCCTGCAAAGCCTAAAATATTTATTGTATTTTATTAGAGAATTAAGACTTTATTTACTAAAATATTTACTAAAACATTTACAGAAAATGTTTGCCAGCCTGAACTAAAAATGTCACAGAAAGTCCAATATGTTTTCACGTCATCTGAAATAATAATTGATACCTAAATAAGAGCCTAAAGCATCTGAAAGTCTCTCTCAAATCACATATGAAGATTCGATCATGTCAGGCTTTATTTTTATAAGGAGAATAAATGAGAATCCTAAGAATGCTACTTTGAGTAACTCCAAGTTAAGCAGAATATTAAATTAATCATAACACATCTTTTTATGGCTAATCTGAAAAATAGGAACATAACTTATCTAGTTAGATTATTCCTTTACAAACTTCCTTTTTAAACGATATTCTGAAAATAAATTGATTCCAAAGGGGTGCTACTAACAGGGGCACTTTAAATTTTTTTATTCTACTGCTAGAAAATGTAGCAAGTAAAATATTAGACACTGAGCCCAAATTCCTTTTCTTCCCATGTATGTGAGTCACTCTTTCCTTCTTCCACTTTATATTTGATAAATGTAGTTTGACTAGGGATCTGTCACAAGTGAAAGAATCCTTACTAATACAGAGTGCAAAGACAAGTGCACGAACATATACTTTCATTCACTGAACAAATGCACATCTAATGCCTGTTATGAATAAATGCCTGGGAGCTAGACCTGTCCACTAGGGTGAGGCAAGTACTTAGGGAGGGACCAGTAGAATGGAATGGAGAGGAGCCCAAGCACCTGCAGGCCGATCAGTCAAAGGTCATCTCAGGAGTCAGGGAAGAGGTGAAGATGAGTCCTAGGTTTCTGTAAGGTTGGCCTATGTCTGGAAATCTCTCAGTGGACCAGACACACGACCCTGAGCTGCAAGGCCACCTGAAGGTAGGGATGGACTCCTGATGAGAGCTGGGAGGGAGAGACCAGCAGTCAAGGCCCTGTGAGGAATGACAAGAACCACAGTACCTCGATCTAGGTACCACCAGGACATCAGAGGGCTTAGGAAGACAGTGTATCCATTCCTCAGAGCAAGACATGGGCTTGGACCTGCCCACAAGCTGAAGGCTTCAAGCAGGGGTTCTTAACAAGGGGTCTGTGAGCTTGAATTGAAATTCAGAAAAACATTATTCTTGTGGGGACGTGTTAGTGTGGTTGTGATATGTTTATTAAATAATACACAGTATAGTGTGGACTTAGTAAGGGGTCCATGGTTTTCACCTAACTGGCAAAAGGGTCCATGGAACAAAAAAGGTTAAGAACCCCTGGCTTAAAGGAATCAAGTCAAGCCCTATTCCTCAAATGGAGAGCCAAGACCACCATAGAAACTTTTCAGTGTGATGCTGAGTCCTGACCTGTTAACCCCCTTCAGTGGTCCCAAGTGTGGCTCAGGCTAGATCTAGATCTCTAGCATGGAAGGAGACAGGCCGAAGGTGTGATGTGAATAGCAGCACAGTCTGGTGGCTGAGAGACTTTGGAGATGCCCAGACCTCTTGTTTCACTAGCCTTGCTAGGGAAGGTTTACCGTCAAGGGCAAACACTCAGAACACTGACTGGCACATGGTTGACACTCAATATTTGTTGAATGAGTGAAGAAATGAATGAAACATACTGAGCATCAATCCCCTCAGCTGTGAAATCAGCCTAAGAAGCTTATGTAAAACTTGAATTAAACTAAAGTATTTAGTTTCCGGCTCAGGCTCATAGAAAGCACTAGAGAAACAGTGGCTATTATGATGAATGGGAGGAGGTGTAGAAGAAATGTACATCATTCATATGGATTTCTCTACAGTGACCAGCACATTGCCCTTAGGTTGCAATCCAATTACACACTAGTACTTAAAAAATACGCACATGAGGAGCGATGATTTTGTGGACAAGGTGTATTATTCACTGTAGAATCTCAGGCACCTAGACATACCATATGCTTAATAAATATCTGAAATGTAATTTCTTTATTTAGTTCTTTCCTGCAACCTACAGAGAACTTCTCTTCAGGAAGGTGACTTCTGAGGTTCTTTTTTTGTTTTCCTCCTGGAGCTAGGTTTTCCTCTACAATTATAATGAATTTAAGAAGAAGGCATTGGGTGTCTCTCTCTCCCCAAATGGGATTCACTTACTTCAATGTCATAGTCCATTCATGATCAAAAGGGGCCTTGAAACAGCCACAGCTTTCCTCAGACACTGGGAATGAATGAACTACCCCCTGGGTAGGTTGTGCAAGAAGAAAAGTCCGCCTGTTCTTGGAATAGTTACATCCAGCAGAAACAGCAGCAGCTGTGGGTGGTTCTCAGTGACTTGGCTCAGATGGTAAGGAAGAGTAAGAGGCATAAATTCTGAGGCTGATTTTAGAGCCCGTTAGGCTCATGAAGGAAGCCTGGTAGATGGAAAGGACCATGATTTGTTGCTGCCTGATAGGAATATGAGTTGGGCTCCTTGGAAGCTGCGACCCTACTTAATTTACTTGTCAAGTAGCCTGATGGATTTGTCCATAGGGCTCTTAAACAGAAGATAAAGCTCTTGGCTCTGTGAGGCAGAGCATATTTACCCTTCGTTGGGGAGTAGGGAACATGTCCATCATATGCCCAATTCAGGGCCTCTCTGGCCCCACCCTTTGAAACACTCTATCTCTACTGTGTAAATATAATTATTTGGAATGCAATTTAAAATATTGCTCATTGTGTGCTCAGTTTATTTTCCAATGAAGGCTCCTAGGAGTGAAGCCTACAGTTACCTCTAGATGGTTTGCTCTGCCATCATGCCCAGTGGCAGCAGCCTGGTACACGTCCCACCAAAGATGTGGCACCAGTCTGGAGACCCAGAGGAGTTGGGGAGCAAGGGGAGCTTACACAGATGGAATGCTCAGACCCCACACAATGGTTTTCACAACTTTTCAAGTTCTTGGCCTATTTCCCCAAGGGTTCTGTACTTTCTTGTCCTCTCATTAGAAAGAATGCTTTGGGGGTAAGGATTAAGAAATGGACACTTCTTAGAGATTCCTCATCTCCCTTCCTCTCATGACTGATATGAAGAAATATTGTGAAATTATAAGTATAGGAGATCCATTAATTTGTGACACTTGTACCCAGCCTTTCAATATAGGCTGAAGAATCCAGTGGAAAATCACTAATAAATACTGTATGTGTCTGTTTGATTCATGGTTTTATAGCAACTATAAATTTAAGTACTGATGCGAATTTATATAATATCATCTTTTCATATCTTTGCCAGCAACTAAATATACTTCTAATTATCCAGACAAGGTGAATTGAATACAGAAATTTGCCCTCCCTATAACATATTAATTTTGCCTCTTTTAAAACTTATCTTATCCAACAACTGAAATAAATAATTAAATTCAGCTTTTTCTGGTAGAAAAAAATATTGAGAACAAAATACATATGTATATATAATTAGCATGTTTGTTTTTTTTTAAATCAACATTGATGTTACAAAATAGAGAATTCAAAGTCTTCTTCTCCTCTTTAGAGAATTAATAAAGAAGTTAAGAGGACCCTTGCAAATTTAGATTGTAAAATTATATTTCAATTAAAAATAGTTACTGGAACACAAAACGGTACTTTGAACTCACTTGCTGACATATTTAGCTCTCCCCAAACACTATTGATATGTCCCCAAAATATAAACATATATTCTTAAGTAAATATTCTTAATTCAGTATAACTACTGAACTAAGACACAATTTTCCTTTATTTAACATGACAACAACACTAGAAATCATAAAGGAAAAGGCTGCCTACATTAAAGTTAAATTTTACAGCAATACAAAGGAAAAAAAATACCAGAAAGGAAGTAAAAAATCAACCGACACACTGGAAAAGCAGTTGCAATTTATGACAGAATATTAATAACTTTAGATGAAATTATCACATAACAGTAAGAAAAAAAACTAAATGCTATCATATAAAAATAGCATAGGAAAATAAAAAGGCAGTTCATCAAAGGAGTACAAATGGCAAATGTATTCCTGAGAAGTTGTTCAAACTCACTGATAATAAAAAAGTAAATTAAAATTCAAGGCAGGAAAAATGTAAAAGAATGATATTATACACTATTAGTGCAGATGTGGGGGATCAGTCATGTCCATGCATTCTTGGTACAAGCGTAAATTTTGTGTGTTTCTGTAAAGTAGCTTAGAAAACCTAATTAAAAAATTTACCTATCCATATTGACACAGAAATCCCATTTGTAGGAAACTGTCCTTAAAAAAATATTCAGGAAAGTAATATCTTAAGATATTCAGAGAAATATTGCTGAGTACATTGTTAGAAACAACATAAATATCTATATTAATGATTTGATTAATTATGGTACTAAACAATGATACTGTGGAATAAGATGTAACCATTTAAAGTATCATAAATATATATGTATTGAAACAGGTACTTCTCAGGTTGTAATGTAAAAATGCAATTGGAAAGCAGGATTCATTGTTTTTGGTTCAGAAATAAAAACTGCTGCCTACCAAAAACATCCAAGAACTTCAAAGAACACGAAAGAGAAATGCCACTATACAACAGATTTTGGGTTCTATTTTATTCCAACCTTAAATATATATGCATAATTATTTGCATATGCAACTTGTATTCAGTTTTCAAAAGCCTTTATTTAAAACATAACTTTTTAAATCTTTCTGGCAAGGACATATTTTTAAAGATGTATATTTATTACTTGTTTGTAATGACATTTAGCTTTTTATTTCTAAGGATACTGCAAGTGAGAGCTCTGTGCTTACCGTTTTTCCATTTGAGATGTTGCTGACCTCACTGCCAAATCTCCCACCCAAGGAAAAGAAATCACCACGAAGGCTATTTTTCTACAGGTGTATAAATATTAGTTTGCTCACATTTTCTTGTCTGGAGTCTCTTGTAATGTTCATTTGCTAGGTGAGTTGTTGGCCTCAGCCATGCCAACACTACTCAGAGAGGAAAATCAAGGTAAATTTCTACCTGAATATCTTCCATCAAACTTAGATCAAAACTAAGCAAATCTGAGAAAATACTGTATGGAGATTAGCTAATAACAATCTATCAATATTGGCTCATTAGTTATGACAAATGTAACTTAGGAAAATAAGATGTTAATAAAAGGGGAAACAGTATAGGGTGTATGGAACTCTGTACTGTCTCTGGAACTTTTCCGTAAATCTAAAACTATTCTAAAGTTTTTAAAAGGCTATTTTTTTAAAGAGTGGTCAGGGTAGACCTCCTTTAGGTATTCATACTGAGGAAAGACTCAGGATGGTTGAGGGAGCTAACCACATGTCTATCTAGGGAAGAGCCTACTGCATAAAGGGAGAACACCTGGCATGTGGCACCAGGGGTTACACCAGGTGACAGGACGGTCTGTGTGTGCACAGTGTGGGGGGACGTGGCTGACTGTGGGAAAAAAGCTAAGAGAGGGCCTAGGGCATGGATGGGGGCTGAGGGTTAGGGTATGTAGGTCCTTATAGGCCATGCCAAGGTCCTTTGCCTTTCACTGAGCAAGATGAGTGGCCATTGGAGGGTTCTGAGGAGAAGACCATAATCTAACTTCCTTTCCAAAGAGCCTCTCTGCTGATGTGGCTGTGAGGGGCAAGGGTAAAATAGGAGGCTATTTCAACAATTCAGGTGAGAGTTGACGGCGGTTCAGACAGGTTTAATAGTGGAGGTGATAGGCTTCCGGGTAAAATTGGAAAACAAAGTCAACATGGTTTTCTATCAGATTAGATGTTGGGAAAGAGTAAGAGAGGGAACAAGAATAATTCGACAAACTCGTTATGGTTTGTGTTGTCTACTTATTCCTTCACTTATATCAAAGAAGTTTTAGGGATTTACCATATTTCATGAATCAGCAACTCTTAAGACCTTTAATAAACTTCTGGAAGTTGTGTTGCCACCACTGTTCCCCTCTAAAATCTGAGATTTTCTGCACTGGATCATAAGGCTTTCTCTTGGATGTCTCTTTATGTCCTAGTATTTAGCCTTGAGCCTCTACTCAATTCACCCCTTCAGTACAGTGAGAAGTGGGCTGAAAGCAACTTTTCCAGAAAGGATAAAGCTTTGGGGGATAAAGCAAGGAGATCATAATAGTGGGAAAGTATTCAGTTCCTAGAAAGAAAAGCACCATAATGCAAAAACCATAAGTTTTCTGTAATTTGTTTCTAAATAAAGCAAAAACCAGATATATGTTTTAAAATGCAGAACCCTAAGTATGGGAAATGTTTTAGTTGGCTAAATCTGCTGGGAGAAAATACCAGAAATGGGTTAGCTAAAAATCTTATAGTTCCAAGACTTTGGAAATGTCCAAATCAAAGCACCATCATAGATCTGACTCACCAGAGGTCAGCTGCTGGCAAATCCTGGACTCCTGCCGCAAGGCAAGGCAAAATGGTGGGTCTGCCAGTCTCCCTCTGCTTTCTCCTCCAGGCTCACCTTCTCAGCTTTGAGCTCCTCAGTAGGACTATCCTCTTGGGGACCTCTTGATTCAGACTTTTGGGGGTTTTTTGGCCTCTCTCTCAGCCTCTCAGGGTGCCTCTGTCTTTCTGCAGCTGTAGACAATCCTGGAGTCCTTCTCACATGGCAGGGTAAAAATGGTGGCTGCCTTTCTCTGTGTGCTTCTGCTTTTGGTTCTCTGCTTATATAAGACTCCAGCAAAAGGGTAGAAACCCAACCTGGGGCAGGCCCCACTGAGTTGGTCTAATCAAAGGCCCTAAAGCTATCTAATCAAAAATGATCTAATTAAAACATCCTGTAACTGAATCTAATGCAATCAAAGAGTCCCACACCCACAGGAATGGATTAGTTCAAAGTATATGACTTTTTCTGGGATTCAAAAAACTTCAAACTGTCATAGGAAATTTCAATAAACCATACATTTATCCTATCAAGCATCCAAATGAAGCTAATGTCATCTGTCCTTGTCTCAATTACCATATGATTAGGAAATTCTCCCTTATTACTGTAAATAATGGCACTTTTATTTTGTTTGAAATACTATTTTTATAAGATAAAAAGGTAAGAAAATATGTTAAATTGCACAAGTAAGCACTGCTATATGCACAAAATGAAGATGTTGCTCAATTTGAACTGTAGACATGCATTTGGCTTTGCCACAATAAAGTTCAAATTATTTCATTGACCACCTGAGAAATGAAAGTTAAATCTGACATATAAAAGGTAATCTTAGAAACCAATGTAAAAATGTATATAAGTAGAGGTTACACGAAATCAAGATGTATAGAAGTTGAGGCTAACATGCATAAAGGCTAGAAAATGCCTATCTTTGATAGTACTAGATGGATCTTAGCTCCTTGCTCTCACGTGTTTGCTTTACCTTGGATGGGCTCAAAAAGTATGAGTAATAAAATCCACACTTCCCAGGAGTATTTTCATAGTGATCACCTTACCACAAATCAATTAATTTATTAAGTTGTTTTACTTTAAATGCCATTTCCTTATTTTGGAAATGGGGGTAATGATACCTAGTTTCAAAATTGTTGTAAGGATGAAGTGACTAAATACATACACAACACATTTGACCTATGCCTCATATGTGTTCGATAAATAGTGAAAATTATCAATAATTATTATTAATGTAAAATTTAGGGCACCTTGAGAAGTCCAAAAAAGGCCTTTAAATCATACCTCACAGACAAGCACCCACTCCTGCTAAGTATAAGTCTGTCCTTAATATAAACTCACTCCCCTTGGGGCCGTGAAAGAACACAGGTTGGCTCCCACCTTCACAAGGACAGTCATATAAGAGACAATTGTTTGTGCCCTGTAAATATGAACATCATTCCTATTTTTGAATGTCCTGATTTCAACCATTCCCCTTGCATGCTATTATATACCATATTTTTTAGCATTTCCCAATTTGTCTCAGACACTCCGAACAGACATAAAAACCTATGTCAGATTACATGTTCCGTTTTATTATTGTTAAAGAATTGTTGGCCATAATATTAGGTTTAATGACTGCACAGGAAGTCAAGCCACCTAACATGTCCGTATTCTAGGTAACACCCTACATTCTCAGCAATGCAGAATTAGTCTCTGAGGAAGGAAGAAAATCGACCTGTGTATTTGAGCTTCTGGTCCAAAGACAGAGAAGCAGTGCAGAGGAAGCAGGAAAGGCAGTGTGTTAGAGCCTATAGCAATCCATGCAAATCTATGCCGCAGTTAGAAGGTGTTTCAATAATAGACATCCTGTGATTGATGAATCTTTCACAGCTGTTTCCTGTGTAGCTGCTTAATTCAAGCCTGCTGGCAGAGGTGGTTGTGTGCTTCAGCAAGTCGCCAACCCCAGCAGATCATGCTGGCCCAGCAGGCTTAAAGGAGTGGCATAGGCTGCTAGTTGGGGCACCTGGATATTGATGTGAAGTCTGTGCATAATGCTAAAGTCAAATTCCATCAGCTTCCTAAAACCAACCACCAAAGGACAAATATGGCGCTGGTTAATGACTGATTCTGTGGTCATTTCTGTCTTGCCTTTGACATGGCCACCTGGAAATACTTCCCCAGTGACCATATTAGTCCCAGGGGAAGGCTTTGTCAAGAACTTCAAATTACCTAGCTTTGGATAGTACCATAACGTCACTGAGAAATTCTCTTTTCTTTTAAATGACCGTTATTTCCATGTGGATTTGGGAGCTGTCCTGCACTTCAGATGGGAGAAAAGGTTGGTATAGCCATTTTGAAAAGCAAATTCGAAAATGCATATGCCTCAAGTCCAATTCTTGGTATTTACCCCAGAGAAAATATAGCACGACTTCACGAAGAAACATGTACATAGTTGTTCATTAGAATATCATTTATATTGTAAACTTTATAGTCACAAAAATTTAGAAACACTCTAAATGTCCATCAGTGAATAAATGTATAGGTAAAATTGTGGTATAATTATACTATAGATAATTATTCAGCTACTTTTATCAACAAAGTTGTCAAAAACATAATGCAGAATGGAAAAAAATCATTTGCAGTGTGTACAGACTGTATCAAATCATCAATTTGTGTGAATTTTAAAATTAGACACTGAACAATACTGTATCTGTTTAAGGACACTTACGTATTTGAAGTCTCTGACAAAAGATGGATTACAAAGATATGCACTGGAAATGCAAGGAAAGAGAATGGAGCTGGGAAAGGGTCCAAGAGGGGACAAAAACAGTCATGGGGTTATGATTTGAACAATGACATTGATTTGAACAGGGGATGTGATTACTGGAGTCTATTCAGTTCTGTGCACCTGAGATCCAGCCTGGAAACAGAAATATTAATGAATGTTCTGTGGAGAGCATGGCTTTAAGAACAAGCACAGTTCTAGGAACTCAGGCTCTGCCCAGGCAATGCCAACCACCTACCTTCCTGTGCCTGAGCAGCGTGGTCTCAAGAGAAGCTAGTTCTCGGACTTCATAGGCCATTCAGGCACTGGCCTCTCTGTCGACACTGCCAACAAGGACTCCAGTTTTGAAGACAGTTTGGTGGAATGACCTTCTGTGCACTGCAAATTCTTCAAAATAATCCATTGCCCACCTACCCTGTCAGCACTGAAGCTACTTGAGTGACCGTTATCCTCAATCCATGAACCCAGGCACTTCTTACTAATCTGCCCACACCCTCTTACTCCTTAAAAGAAAGAATGAAAGAAAGAGGGAAGGAGAGAAAGAGGGAGAAAAGGAAGGAAGAAGAAAGGAAGGAATGGAAAGGAAAGGAAGGAGGGAGGGAGGGAGGAGGCAGGGAACCAGATCCTTCATTTTACTTCAATTGACCCAATAGAAGAAATATATGTGTTTGTTAAACTGACTGCCACGGTTTAGCAGCTGGTTTTATTCACCTTTTCAGCGATGCAGACTAAATGCAGCTGACATTCATGTTGAGATAATTGGAGTGTAAATTACTTTCAAATACATCTTTCTTAAAATAGAGAAGGGTCTGTCCTTCATATTTGAAGATGACATTAATTATGGTTATCCATAAAGCAGCATGGTGAAAGTCTTGTTACAGTTTTGTTTAAATGTGTCTTTAACAGTTGTGTTCTTGTGAAAGATAAAATGTGTTTAACTCGAGGCCCTTTCGTGGAAATTTGTTTGCCTTTAAACTCAATTTGTGAAAGCCCTCCTGGGAGCCCTCCCTAGAAAGGACAGGGAATTCAGAAGATCAACCCCTGGTCTGTAGACTGTGTGTGGGATTTGGTGGTTTGGCTTGTTTTGTTTTGGGGTAGGTCCACCGTTTTACTTCACAATTGAAATGAGTCACTTCAGTTGGATGGTTCCACACTGAGTGGGTCTTCTCTGCAGAGGCTCCTCTGCCACTCTGGTGAGACTTCTAAAGCCTACCTGCTCTCCCGTCACCTATCCAGCCCCACAGCTAGCCTGCTCTCTTTCAACCACTCTGTGCCTTCTACCTTATTAGACTCTTTCCTAAAACAAGGCCAAGGAGATCCCTGTGGTAAACTCGACCACAAAAAGTGTTTCCCAACAGTGGCAACTCTTGCTTCATCCCTTTGCCACCCCTCCTTTTTTCAATTAAGTTTTTTTTATTTTTAAAGGAGCTTTAGATTACATAAATGTTACATAAAAAATATAAAGGATTCCAAATGTCCCACTCCCTCACCCTCCAACGCTTTCCCACATTAACAATTTTGATAATGTAATCTCATGGACCCAAACTATTCTACCCATACTGTTGGTTCCTAACTCTGATCAAAACTGACTGGTATCTTTTTCACTCCTCCTAGGTGACTATAAGTAAATTCAGATTTTGGTAGTATCAAATGATCTGGGCAGAGGAGCAGAGTAAAGCATGCTTAGTCCTAAAACAAGCTCATCTACAGCATTCTGTGGGAAGGCTGAGTAGTAATCTGTTGGAAACCAGGGCAGGATATTTGCCCAATGGCAAGGTAACAAGACTTCTAAGAAATGGCTAGATTACCTCTGCTTATTAAAAAATATACACATTTCTATCCAATTATTAGTTCTAAATAGTGATCAAATCATTAGTTCAGAATAGCAATCAAAGCAACAAAACATTCTGCAAGTTAATAGTAATTCAATTGTCTTTAAAAGTCAATGAGTATATTTCAGTCAAAAGAATAGGAGCAGGGGCATTTTAGGATGAAAGTGTAAAAAAAAATTTAGAAAACTGGGGCTACTGAAAACAAACAAAACAAAGAAAACCTTCTTCTGAATTTTGCTCCATGTAATCCTAGTTAACATAACTTCACTGATTTCACTATTTTCTTTATTCTCCTTGAACAAATTCAGGTAACATTTCTATTGGCCATCAGGTAGCCTGTAGATGTGTATTTGAATAACGTAATACGTTTATCCACATAGAACCAGGAACTCCCTGGGCATTTCTAGTTAAGCCTACACAATTGAAAACTTCCCAAGATGGGGGGGGCAGAGAGGGGGGAGCATAATATATTTTCCTAGGGCTCATTTATTTCAATCTTCTCCAAACAAAGAAATGGCTGCACTTCTGTGTATGTTACAGAACTCTCCCATCTGCCACATTATTAGATAAGACCCTAAGAGATATTTGTGAGCGGAAAACAGCATCTAGAACCGCTGGGTACTTCATGGAAGGAAAGACAATAAAGGACAAGAGGGACTAGGAAGAAGAAAAAAAGAAAAGTCCAGTCCATGAACTTTTCTGAGTTCTAAATTGTTACTGATAAAATCTACTCCTCTGCTTCTCCTAGAAATCCTCAGTAGATTCTACATTAATTACTAATGATTGTTTCATTCTTATAAGTATGGGGGAGGGCATGGACAAAAACTTTTCAAGAGAAAATGGGGGCATCTGGATTATATTTAGTATGTTTTTCTGGCTTCAGCTTGAGCCTATTTTCCAAAAGATTCTCAAAATCCATTAATAGCTGAGTACCTTTTCCTCATCCATTATCTTTATACTGGCCAAAGAGAACTTTTCATATATCCATTCAATAAATATTTATTCAACACCAACTCTTTTGGGAGCACTAATCTAGGTCTTTGAGGGATCCAGTGTTGAATGAGATGCTCATCTTGCTTCTAAGAGGAAGATGGTCCAATAAACATAGTGAGACCCAGACATTGTCCTCTAGAACGCAGAGTAGAAAGTGAGAAGCACTGTAAAAGTAGAAGATTAAGGTTTGCTCCAGGGGAAAGGAATTAAGAAAGAATGTGTGGAGGACTTAGCACTTCAGTTGACCCTGAGAGGAAATTTAAAATAAACCATAATAAATGAGCTGGATGTTTCTGAAAAAACAAAATATGGTCCATAACTCAAAATTTTTCTGTGCTGATAATTACTGCTATAAATTGTTTCACTCGCTTGCCAAGGCTCATGCTCCCAAGAATAAGATTTGAGTAATAGAATGAAACAATTATGCAATCCACACTTGTTCCTATAGGAATCAAGTGGGATATGAAGATAAGGGGAAGAAAACTCATCTATTTGAGAGACTTTGAATGTAATACATAGTGTGAATTCTTTGACATTTATCCTTCCTAAGGAACTGAGAGAGGATAACTGAATTGTTGCTAAACCATTCATGAGTCTTCATCACTACCTTAGAAAGATAAGCGCAGCAGGTAAGATCAGCCAAGCTGTATCTTATTCAGCCATAGCGCCACAAGACCCACAGTTAAAAAGACCCACTCTCTTTCATTGCAATCACTCTTTGTGGTCACCTAATAAATTACGACTCCTCTTTCCAAAACCATGATATTGCCCTTCAGAGTAGAGGTCCAAATGGGGAACAGGGACCCCTGGAAGCTGAATCCTGGTATCTTTGCCCCAAAGATGTGAAGACTGATAATTCTATTAAGAAAAAAATTTTTACTCTATCACTTGAATTATAAAATAAAAAGAATTAGATTCCACAGGCATGCACAGACTACAACTGAAAATACAATTGTAATAAGTGTAGAGAAGCAGACTTTAAAAGAATGCTATCCTAACCCCATACCTAACAGTGTGGATAACATTTGGATCCCTTTATTGCAGCTTAATCTGACGGCACGTTATAGAAGTGTAGTCCCATCTCTAATGACTCCCAAGAGCCAAACACCAATAAATCCAATCACAAGCTAAACCTAATTACTGAATATTGATGAAGCTATTCTGGGAGGAGCTACTGAGTTTTCACACATTCCCTTATTCAAATCTGCCTCAATTTCAGCGGAACTCTACCACCATCTGTCATGATACCAAATATGACTGATCGTTAGATTTAAAAAATGATTTAAAAATGCATCTGATTATTTGACACTACAAAGGTCAAGCCAACACCAGGGTAATTTGCTACTATCTCAGCTTTCTATTGTTCTCACCTCCACTCTACTCCTATTAACTATTTATTCCCTCATATTGGTACACTCACTATTGTGTTTATCAAGCATACATCCTGAGCTATAATTTAAACCATTTAAGGACATTTTAAAATGCCTCACATTATATGAATTTGCTCTGACCATTGAGTCCTGGCCCCACCCCCATCCCCCACACATATTCTAATTACTCAATACACTTGGTCAAGATAAATAAAATTAAAAAGTTGAGTCAATAAATTTTAAGTACCCTAATCCTTTAGATGGGCCTTAGGGGCAAAGAGTAAAATGAAAGACAAGCTGGAATCATGGGAAAACCTTGCCTTGAGACTTCATGTGAGGTCACTGCTTTCATTGAATTACCTTTAGGTTTCATACTATGGGCCTCATCCTATGACATTCCCAGTTTTTACCACTTTGATGTTGTTGAGAATATTTTTCTCTTTGTGAGGAACATTAGAGTTTTTTTTAATCATTCCTGGTTCCAACAATAGTTGTGTTTCTCATAAATTACTCCATTTGTCTTTTATCCTATGAGTATTGTGAGTTATGGAATAATCACATTTTCCTACACGTATTTACTTCTCTAAAATCCAAGCCAGGCAGATCCATGATCCATGATCTAGCAGGTATAGCCTTAGGGTGAGGGCTAGGGCAAGGTAAGTGAGGCATGCAAGAGTCAAGAACTCACTAGCTCTCAGGGTGTCTTGCCCGTCTCACAGGAGTGCTGGTGCTACATAGCCTGGCAGCATGCAGCATGGCTACTAACTTAACCCTTGGTTCACCTTATTTTTTCTTAGTTCATGACTTCCACACTTAGTGTATTTTCAGTTGGCGTGTAGTTTGGAGAAAATGCATTCATTTTTAACCTGAAGGGTCTAAGTAGATAAATAGTTTAAATCCATAGAAAGCTTAAATGTAGTGTTCATCAACAGTGCTCATCAACATTGCCCAGTAAAATTTATCTGCTGCAATAACAGGAGTTTCAGAGAGATTATTGAGTCTGCCACTGGTATTTATATAATGTTTGCAGGTTTGTGCACTTTTAAAAATGTTTAGCTTACCAAGAAGAGAGACAACATACTGCAGTGTTTAAACATGCAGGTTCTAGAGCCAGTCTACTGGAGCTCAACTTCCAGTTCTGCCATTTAATAACTGAGAGATTTAATCTCTCTGTGCCTCAGTTTCCTCATCTGTAAACTGAGAACAAAAGAAGTAACTGCTTTATAAAGTTGTCATGAAGTACAAATGGGCTAAAGGAAAACATTTACCATAGTGCCTGGCAGCCAGCAAATAATATGAAAACATTTGTATTATAATTCTCCCTTGTGTTACATCTGGCACACTTAAAACAACTTTTTAAAATTTTTGCCTACTATGTAATATTAAGCATCACTGTGGAAAATTCGAAAATTGCAGTAAGAAAATACAGCAAAAATAAAACATATTGAATTCCATATTCAGACCCAAACTAATAAAGACCTTGGAAATCCTCACTCCCATCTTTCCAAGAAAAATTTGAACAAACTTAAAACTAACACTTCTTGGACCCATCAGAAAACTGAGTTTACAGGACTAACTACCACCTCCAAATCTAGAGAGACAGGTAAACTCAGAGTCTAAGCTGAGATATCTATGTCCCTGGAGCAGAAAGTACTGGAGCCAAAAACTGATAGAAACACTTAAATGGTAGTTTTGATGAATTGATGGATTTTTAATGTGGACTAGAAGAGTGAGAAATTCCTGAAGACACAGATTTAAGGAGACCCTCATACTTTCATAGGTTTTACTTCCAAAAATCCCACCAGGGTCTCCCAGTGAAGATCCTAGAAAGATCCCCTCCTCGCTATAGCAGGGAGAGGGGAAGAAAACATCACTTTGGTGAGGTATTGATTTGGACTTCTCCTAGCCTCAAAACTGTGAGCCAAAAAAATTCCCATTGTTTAAGCTAACCAATCGCATGTATTTGTTTGAGAAGCCCAGGAAACTAAAACATGTGTGTACATAGGTCAATATATAACATCTATTTCTGTAATCAGTCAGCTGAGACGGCCAAGAAACAATGACATCCCATCAGCAATGAGCACACCTAGAGCTTCCATCTTGGTTTCTAATATCATTCTCTACTAAAAAGAACTAAGCCTCCTTGGAGAAATGGATCATGATTCTAGGACTGGGGCAGGAAATATACAAGATGATCCAGGAGCATCTTATAGTGTCAGAAAGTAAAGAAGTGATTAGCACACACACACAAACACACACTCAATAATGGGCTATGTCAAAGGGACCCTGGAGCCAACTGAAAGAACTCCCAATGGCTTAAAGCTGAAAAAAATTGAGCAACAAATATAAACAAAGTAATAATGAATTATAATCCAAAGAATAAAATATATATCCATGAGTCCATGCTGATATAAATAAATGATTAAATAAATACATGAATGGTTATAATGGACAAACCTCCCATGCAGAAGACTTTCAAATAATTTATGGAGATAATTCACTCTCAAAGAGGTGAAGCATAACTCTCCAGTCTTTAAGTGTGGTATGGGCATAGTGACTTCCTCCCAAAAAAATATAGCATAGAGAAGGAGAAATGAGAGTAACTTTACAGTGGAAAAATCTGACAAACATTACCTCAAGCCAGGTGATCACAGTTCACAGTAACGCTGCCATTATATTGATAGTATGTTTCCTTGATGTGATGTGATAAAAATGGCATATTGCCTCTATGATATTCCTCCCCAAAACACAATACTACAGTCTAATGATGCGAAGAACAATAGACAAATCCCAACTAAGGGGCATTCTGCAAACTACCCAGTTCTCCTCAAGCAATAAGATCATCAAAAACAAGAAACGTCTGTGAAACTGTCACAGCCAAGAGGAGCCAAAGAGACATGACAATGAAATAGAAGATAGTATCCTAGATGGGCTGCTAGAACAGAAAAAGGAGATTAGGTAAAAATTAAGGAAATCTGAAAAGTATGGACTGTGGTTAATAATAATATTTCAATATTGGCTCATTAGTTATAAAAATGTACCATGTTAAGGCAAGATGTTAAGAATGGAAAAAGCATACCAACTTTCCATGTGACCTGTAAATTTAAAACTGTTCTAAAAGATATGTGTTATTAAAATTTAGCAGCACAAATAGAAAATCACTGTTAACATTTTGGCATATGTATATGATTTGTCTATTTATAAACACAACTGTTTTTGCACAAAATGTTTCTCTCTGTATGTACTGCTTCACACCCACGTTTTCCTTCACATGTCAATACATTATAAATATTCTTCAATTTCAATAATTATAGCTATTAATTAACATTCCATTGTACTATTATACCATAATTTATCTCACCACTCTTTGACATTTCTGTTGTTCCCAATTATTTGTTAAATAAACAATTCTATAATTTAAAATATTCCTAAAATATTTAGCATGCTGTAATTACTTCTCAAGGAACATTCCTAGAAGTAAAATTGTTGCATGAAATTTTTTTTCAAGATTAAATTATTCAGAAATTCACATGTTCTTATACTTATTAGAAACCTCACCATATGATAACTGATAATATAAATAAAAATATGAATAAAATAAGTAAAATTTGAAAACAATCTGTGAGAAATAAGCAAGCAAATTTAAAGTGAAAGTTATCAGACCTACAAATGTTATTTCCGCCACATTTTAAATTGTATATACAAGGGGCTTGAAAGAAACACTTCCATAATATTAAGAATATCATTAAATAAGAGAACGACGGTAGGATGGAAGGAAGGAGGGAGGGACGGAGGGAGGGAGGGAGGGATGGACGGAGGGAGGGAAGAGACCGCCATGAAAAAATTGTTCCCTATAACGATGTGAAATACTGAGATTGCTCTGAACAAAAAGAATATCTAAATAGTTAAGAATAATATTGCTACCATTCTATTCAACACCCTAAAAATTAGTTATACAAATAAGTTAACACTTCTTCCTTATGGTTTTCATGGAAATAAAAGAATAAGCAAAAGGCAAATATCTAATAACCATTTAATTTTTACTCAAAAATCTTCTTTCCAGTATGCCTAATATTCTTCCATGATGATTTAATTAAAGTGCATGCTAATTCATTCCCAAGCTAACCGTATTTTAGATGTGGACATAATGTAAAGACAAGCTTTTGCATAGTTTTTATATGTGTGCCTCTGTGTTTATGTGTATGCACATTTAAACACTGGCTGTACAATGGTTCCATCAGTAGCTACTTTCTTTGGGGGAGAAACATATTATTTTCCAGATACTATGCTAAATGATTGACATCTTAGAGAGGTAGCAAAGAGGTGCTTGAGAGCCAGCATGTCTTGGTACATTCTTGGCTGCATCACTCAATAGATGTGCTACTTAATCCTTGTATTATCAGGGGACCTATACTCTCTGTGCCTCAGTTCCCTCACCTAAAAAGTGGGGACAATAATAGTACCTACCATGTGGAGGTCTGAGAAGATGAATGATTATATGCCACATAATTTATAACACACAATATTGTGTTTAGCATAATATATATTAGAACAATTATATGTATTTGAACAAATATATAATTGGACAGTCCCTGACACATAAGAAGCACTCAATGTGTGCTTGCTATTATTATTGAATCCCCAGAAACAGCCTGCATGAGATATTGTTATTTATGTTTTATAGAGAGGGAAACTGAGACCCAGAGAATCTTCATAATTTACCAAAGAGCTCACAGCTAGTAAAGTACTGCCTTAGTTTCCCACCTGCTAAAACAAATACTATGCAATGGATGACTTAAACAACAGGAATTTATTGGCTCACAGTTTTGAGGCTACATGTCCAAAATCCAGGCATCAAGGTGATGCTTTCTCCCTGAAGGCTGTGGAACTCTGGGGTTGACTGCAGGCGATTCTGGTTCCTTGACTTTTCTGTCATGGCAATGCACATGGAGGCATCTTCAATTTTCTTTTCTGGTTCCACTGACTTCCAGCTCTGGCTACTCTCCCCATGGCTTCTCCTTCTGTGACCAATTTCCTTTGCTTCTAAGGACTTGAGCCGTATTGGATTGAGGCCTGCCCTCATTCAGTTTGGGCACACTTTGACTAGTAACACCTTCAAAGGTCCTATTTACGAATGGGTTCTCACCCACAAGACCCGGGCTTTAGACTTGAACATACCTTTCATGGGGGACGTGATTCAACACCCAACAAGTATTTAGCAGAACTTGAGTACAAAGATGTCTTAAACCAAAGCATATGCTTTTTTTGTTTTAATCACCACGTTTACAATCAATAATAACTATGATTATAATAGAATGATGCATTTCATAGACTCATTATTGGAAAAAGAAAGTGTTTCTTGTTATAAATATTTTCACACAAAATGAAGCTCAGCAAGGGTTCATTACAGAGTTATTGACAGCTCAAGTATGTGCTTTTAAACTGTCCAAAGAAATACTGAAAAATCTATAGAAGTAACATGCCCAGGAAAGATACTCTCCACGGGCCAGGTCTGTCAGGAGTTTCTTTAACACACTGTGCAGTTAAATCTAAAATAAGGGGACAATGAGTCAACACACAGTTCCCCATATGTTAAAAGAAGAAGCCCCACAGGGGTAAGCGGGAGCCAACCAAATCGAATCGATCAACACATCATAACTTACATAAGAAAAGGGCCACCTCTGAGGTACTGCTGTGGGGCTGCTAATGGGGTGGAAGAAGGGCCACATCCCAGAGCCAACTGGTGCAGCAAACAACAAACCTACAGAGATGGGGCACTCCCTCCAAATTGTTCGTTCCAGGAGTAAATTTGGCCCAAATTGATTTATTAGCTGAAAAGAGGAGGCAAAGCCACCATGTTTCCTAGTGATGAGAGCTATGACAGAGAATGGAAGAATTGTCTGAGTCACTGCCTTAATAAGAAAGGGAAAACAAAACAAACTCCTTGGCAGAGTGACAAAGTGTCCCACTTTCAACTCCCACCTCCCTTCTCCTCTCAGTGCATGTACCGCTAAGCTGACAAATGCAATTACAAATTCCTTTCCTCTGAAAGATCCAAGAAAGACCACGCAATATATGGTAGAACACACCAGGGTTTTCAATATTAGACGAACTTGGACCTCCTATCGTATGGATGAAGAGAGAAAAATAACCAGACAAATAAAAAGAGACTTCAAAAGAAATGAACCAATCCAAGAAATCAATCAACTATTCCTCAACTTCACCATGAATCAGATTTACTGCAAGAAAAGAAGAAATTTTTGGACAAAAAGTAAAGAGAATATTACATCTATAAATCTATATTAGTCAAGCGCTAAGAGGCAGCAATCTGAGATCTGGAAGGGTTACCTATTTGCAGATTTAAAATTGTAATGTGGGCCGTGAAAACCACATTAGAACCACCTGAAAACCTAATCTATTAAAGCAGAAGATGAGTTTCAGAGATTCTTAAATAACTGAGATCGGCGAACAAAGATGTGTCAATGATAAGAGACATGGAAAAGGTATCTAGGGATTATGACATACGTGTCACGGCAGTTTCAGAAGAAGGAAAACAGGAGATGAAAGACCATACTCAAAAATAACATGAGAAAACTTTTCCTGCGTTGTGCACAGGTGTGAGCCTTTGGGTCAAACAGGTCCCTCATCACCAGGCAAAATTAATGAATAGAGCCTTATATTGCTATGATATTTTCATATTTCAAAAATAAAGTAAACAAAACTCTACAAGAATGCCAGCAGAAAAATAATGAAGTTGTCTACAAAGGATAAAGTATTAGTTTTATATTAAAATTCTTCTCATAACACAAAATGACAGAAGGCAATAAAGTAATATCCACAGAGTTTTGATGAAATATCATTGTGAAATAATAAATTTATGGCAAGCTGAGAGAATAAAAACAGAAAGATATTATCAAACATGGAAAGTCTCAGAAAGTATTTCAACCAAACATACTATTGAAATAAAATACATTAAGTCTAGCAACTTTTAATAAAAAAAGAAAAGAAAATACAAACCTTCAGGTGTAAATAACCATACAAAAGAGGAAATTTTAAAATTACCATTTCATCATGAACAAATTTCTGGAGAAAATGTAGATTTCAAAATTTGACTCAGAAAGTAGAAAACTGAGGACATTGTTAATGATTTTAAAGTGTATCAAGTTGTCAAAAATATTTTATAAAGAAAAACAGAGGACTTCATTGGCTGCTTTTTCCCGGCCCAGAGGTGACTGTGGCTCGCCTCCCCCATTCACAGGCCATGTGATTCGGGGGTCACAAGGCCCAGGCCTGGTTTTGCAGAGTACAGGATCTTTCTAGCCATAGTGACTGGTTAGAAATGGTTAGCTGACCAGGTCTAGAGTAATCCAGCCGCCCAGTAATATTGTGCTGGAATTACCAGGGGAAAGGACCCTCTCCTGAGATACAAGATCCAAGACAGATCAAAATCTGGAAATGGGTGCCTGGAGCCAGGATCAGGAATATAATTTGTGGAGTCTGGTGCAAAATGAAAATTATTAAGAATTTCTAGAGAGTAATAGCAGACAGAGCATTAAACCCAGCACAAGAGCCTTCTGAGTATGGGGCCCTAGGCGACTGCACAGGCGGCAGACCCACGAGGCCAGCCTGCCAGGAGCTAGCCATCCACCAAGGGGAGAGAACTGAACTGAGGAGGAAAGCCTTGCAGAGGGAAAGGAGATCTGTGGGAGGGAGCGTGGGAAAGGGAGAGAAAGTCATGAAACCAGGGTTTAAGCCTTAAACCTAGTGTGTCACTTCAAGTGTCTGCAAAGCAGATGGCAAAGTGTGATTAGACAAGCAAGCAATGTATTACGGGAAATGTCTGTGAAGGATAAATGGGGAAGGAAGCAGGAGAAGGCAAGAAGAACCTTCAGACTGCAGTGACCTTCTGACATCTTGAAAGGAGTGAGGGAAGGAAGGAGAATTGGGTAGGAGGAGACTCAGATTGCAGAGCAGCTCAGAGGAAGTCTTAGTCAGACCAAAGGACTCCAGCATGGGGCAGGAACAGCTCAGCTCTAGTACACCCACCCTGCTCAGTCCTTGGTTGGGAGCAGCCTGAAGAGAGCATGGTTGCAGCGGTGGTGGATCCAAAAGGGCAGCAAGTGGAGGCTGTCTGCCAACTACTCTGGGCCCAGCAGATGCTTTTAAAGCAACACCCAAGAGATATACCTCAAGGGGCAAGGTGATATACCTCTCACATAACACACATCCACTTCTCCACAGGCTAGGGGAGCAGCTTCTACATAGGTTCTATAGTCTTTCTTCCTGAGGATAAACTTAGAAGGGAGAGATTAGGGGGATAAACTGCAACCCCATCTCTGCAGGTGGTCTCAGGTCCATATCTGGTAATCATTCCCTCCCTCCTCCACTATCTATTTGAAATTCCCCTCGTCCTCAGCTATCTTGGTGGCTTACCTGGTGGTGTGACCAAACCTTTATTCCTTGGGGGTCTGTACACTCAGTCATCATACCATTCCCCATCTAGGATTGCTAGAAATATCTGTTCACAATTATAATTGGGAAAACAAGGTGCCCAAATGAATCATTTGGGTCCTGTACATATTTCTATATTGTGTAACAGCAGCCCTCCTCCCCCTACTGATCAGTGTCAATTACCCCTGGCATGAGGGTGACTCCTCTTCTCACTGCTGGTGCTTGGACACAAGGAGATGGTGGTGCCCTGATGGCAGCCATAGCTTGTTATTCAATGAAACCATGTAATGGTTTACTTTTGGAGACAAGAACCTCCAATGCTGTTCATGCAGCTTACTCATGCTCTCTGGCCCTTCTTGGGCTCCATCCTAGACGTACTATCTCCATCTTACAGTGGATTGCTGCCATGCCATCTACCTATGACTAGGCAGTCCAATGGGACCTTGCTAATAGTGGGGTTCTTTACAAAGTTATTGACAATTCTAACATGTGTGTTTATACTGTCCAAAGAAATATAAAACTTGAAAAATCTTACATTGAATAGAAGCCAGGGAAAGATAGTTCTAGATGCATGATCATTTGATGCCCCGTGGTCAAGTATTCTGCATCTACCAATAAAATGCCAAGAGTTGTTTTCTCAAAAAACTTACAACTGTCCATTGCAAATGGTATAGCCCTGCTCCAGAACTTCAGGGCCTGCACTGTGATCCTCCCATTTAGTTTGCTGTTAGCTCCACACTGCATCTTTTGCCACCACAGACACTTGCAACATAGGGTCTGCCAGACAGTATGGCCCAAATGGCAGTGCTGCTTGCACCATAGCCTGACCTACTGCCGTCATTTCCTTCTCCAAGCCCCCCATCACAGCCTGACTTACTGCAGTCCTTTCCTGCTGGCAGCCTTCCACATCATCCAGAATATGGCCTGAGAGCAGTATTCCTAGGACCCAAAATGTGATGCCTCCAGAACATGAAGATGTTTACAAGGAGTTGTGCTACGTACCTTCTTATAATTGGGAATGCAAGACACAGCCATTTGGCTTTTACTTTGGAGGTGTTGTCTTGGCACTCCCTTTCCACTGGACCCCTAATTAGTTTACTGAAGAGGCAGGTTCCTGAATCATCACTGAGAGTACCTTTCACCCTATAGAGTGTCTAACCAGCATGGTAGGCACCTCTTGTTCATCCTGCCACATTATCATGGTGACACCTATATTGGATCAATATGATTTTCTTCAGGATATGCAGATGGTCATAGGTTACACCATAAGCAGATGGCTCTTTAGATTAGATTTTGACAGAGAGGTAACACTTGGGCAAAACTGTAAATATTGTTATCTGTTCCTCATGAATGTGAGCTGTATCTTATCCTCTCTTCTGATTGGAATAGAAAAGAATCCATCACTGTATCAATGGCCACATGCCATGTACCTGAGCTTTTTTTATTAATCTACTCTAATAATGAGACCACATCTGGTGTATCAGCTGCTATCAGGCTTACTTGGCTGACCTTGTCAGTAGTCATTCTTCAGGGTTCCTACAGTTTCTGCAAGAGACAGACTTGTGAATTTAATGGAGATATGATGGGATGCACCACCCCTGTATTGTTTAAGTCTTTCATGATGCATTGAGTTCCACCATTCTTCTGGGCTGCACTAGTATTTTGATTTACTTCCTTGGTACTGAATGGTGTTGACCTTCCCACTGTTATATTTCTAATGCTACTGGCTAATGAGCCAATTTGTGCTTAATCCAATTGTCAAGTATATTTGTCTCAATTATGTACTTGGGCCCATGAAAGTAGGCACTATTAGTAGGACTTTAGCCAAGATTCCATTTACCTTCTGTCCCCACTCCTCTTCCCACTTCTAAAATGGGGATCATGATGAAATTGGGAGTTTCTGGAGATTAATGTCAACTCAGAGCCTGTGTCTATTAGTCCTTTAAATTTCTAGGTGTTTCTTTCCCTATGCACAGCATACAGCATCCTAGTAAATGACTGTAGATCCTTTTTGGGAAGGACTGAGGGAATCTTTACAATATATATTTGCTATAGTGATGCAAGGTTTTTCCTTCTGTAGACCTAGCTATCTCTTCAGTCACTGAATTCTGGATCTGAACATTTGCTTAGGGCCTGAATCTAAGAAAGATATCAGAATGGACCACTTCTACCCTCCATTCCTCCACTACTGCCTTCTTCTGATTGCAGATTTTAAGCAACAATGTCTCTGGCTGCACATCTATTTTTGTCCCTCAGGACACCATGGTATATTAAGCATCTCTACATTCCCTATGGGTCAATTCCTCTTGGCTGTCACTTAGACCTTGCCAATCAACTGTTAAGGTTATTCGGGTCCCCTGGCTCCTAGTGGTTAAGCACCATCAGCCAGCCTCTCTTATTTCAAGGCTGTCTTTCCTTTTGTTAATAATGATCCCAGCTCTGTGACTGTCTCTGCTGCCCTCTGTCCTGGTCTGCAGAGGAGACACACCATTGAAATGATCAGTGATGTTGACGTCCCTCTCACAAGCACCTTCCTGAAGTGCTTGGTCAATGATGTTTCTTCTGGGCCCTCCTGTAGAACTCAATTCTCTAGTGAGTCTTCTGGCCTCATGTCCATTTCAGAATGCCATGTCCCTGAAACTTTTTGTTCTTTCTTTTCCATTGCTTTCTCCTGGTTGCTAAGAGCTACCTGTTTTAGTTTGCCAAAGGACTGTAATGCAAAGTACCAGAAAATTGCTGGCTTTTATAAAGAATATTTATTTGGGGTAAAAGTTTATAGTTCCAAGGCCATGAAAAGTCTAACTCAAGGCAACATAAGAAGTGCTTTCTCACCCAAGTCAGCTGCCACATGTTGAAGCAAGATGGCAGCCCACCTCTGCCTGGTCTCTGGCTTCCCCTCCGGGCTGTCCCGTATCCCCAAGCTCAGCTGAGGGCAATCAGGCATAGAGCTCTTCTCTTACCGGGCTTCTTCTCTCAGGCTAGACTGCTCCTCTTTCTTCCTAACTTGAGCTGCAAGCTATCAGCTCAAGTGGCTCATCTCTCCCTGGTGCCTCAGTTGTTTGAGCTTCTTTCTGTCACATGGCAGGATCAAAGCAGAATTAATCGGGCAAGTGATCTCCATGGGAAAACACCAGTGAATGATGATGGGGAGGAAAAGACAGAATAGGTGGAGGATTGGGTCGGCAAAGCCTCAGACTCTGAGACAATCTTGGCCAACCTGATAAGAATCCCAGACAAACACTGCCCATCCTGGCATTCCACCTTGGGCAAGAATGGCCCAGCTCTCACCCCAATCCACACCCCCACTCTATTCAGTTGTTGGCCCAGGGTGAGCATGTCCACAGCATGAATGCTAAGGTGGATCCAAAGAGGCAGCAGCTAAGGCTGTATGCCAACTACTGTTTGCAGCAGATTCTATCAGTGGGAAAAGTGAACTACATACCTCTAGGGCCACTACAGTTAGATACATCTACATTGAAATGTCTATCTGTTATCTCTGTCTATATCTAAGCATGTAACATTTCATCATCCAAATGTAGGATTTATCCCAAGAATTCAGATCTTTATGCACATTGGAATACTTTTTAGTGGACTTCACCAAATTGCCAGGTTTAAGTGGAAGACATATAAGCAAACCAAAAGTTGCAGAACAGTTTTTGTTTTCTTTGGTCCTACTCTATATATTCAAAATTTTCGACATGCAAAATTTTGTGATTCGATAAAAAAAGGTTTACCGTTTATTTTAAAAGAGAATTAAGAGAACTCACTGCTGATTCTAAGCAGCTAAAACAAATGCTTTCAGAACCTGCTGCTGATGATAATAGAGACCATCTTACCAGCTTTGGCCAGTCAGGTCAGTGAAGTCTGCCAGTCCTCCCTATTTCCTCCACGTGCACAATGCCCCGCCTGCTCACTGAGTGGCTTGAGCCTGCATCACCTATGTAGCATCCCATCTGAGAAGGATAATACGAAACATTTGCAAGGGCACCAGGGAAAGCTCTTTTCCCATGAACAAGGATGGAAAGGGGCAAGTCAGCATGAAGGAAGAGTGACACCCTCTCAATAGCCAGGAACTCTAGACAGTATTGCTTAAAACAGACAACACAAATGCTTTCTAGATTTACTTTAATGTCCCAGCGCTCGGCAAACAAGCTCCCTCAGGATAAGCTTTGTCCAAACACAGCAACTCAGGCAATTTTCACTTATACAAACCAAGAGGACCTGGAAGTGCTCAACAAGCTGGATACAAGCTGAGCCACAAGAGCACACCAAGCACATTTAAAAATAACAATAACAATAATAAGGATATAAGAACAATCTCTCCAGTGAGATATAAAGTTACCGTGACCACCAGAACAAATGCCAAGTACCCCGGCTGGCTCGAGGCCCCTTTGGCCCTGTGCAATGAGAACCCCAGAGCCAGGCACCGGCATTCGCTTGCTTACCCTCAAGAGACTGCCAACAGCTCATGTTGCAAATGTGTTTATATTTAGAAGAACAGGTGTGTGGCCCAGTTCTAAATCAAGCCAGTGCCCTGCTGGTGTCATCTTGACGCATTTCATAGAACTGAAATGATTTAATATGGAAAAGGACACTACACCTACCCTAGCTGGCCCATGGGCTGGACAAACTATGTGGGGATTTCTGTTCTCTTCCGATTCTGTCTCACTGTCTCCTCTTTGCATAAGCCTGAAAGTTACTCTGTTGTTATTTTATTTATTTTTTTGTATCAGTTGTTAGTTTCCTGCGAAAAAAAGGAGTCAGAAGTCCTGGAATGGATTGCGGTCACAGTTCCCTCCCTGCTGTGTGACCTGGGGTGATTTATCATTGTTTACCTTCAATGGCCTCTTATAATGGAGGAAATAACCCCAAAATTATTGTGGAACTCAAATGGCACAAT
>JAQZBX010029819.1:0-27117 GCA_029593785.1 Cabassous unicinctus
TTTTTTTTTTCCCCATTGGAATTTTGATTCTTGGAGTAAGGCGGTGGGGGGCTAGAGGGTCCAGCTGAGGCTTAAGCCTGGGGTGGGGTGGGAGTAGTTCAGTAAAGGTGATTTTAAGTTTGTGACCCAGCCCAGTGTCCGTCTATTCTTTCTACTTGCTGTTTCTACTCCCTTCTTGAAGCTGCTCTTAGTAACCAGGGGCCCCAGGGCGTTTCGCCATTGTCATCTCATGACTTGGTTGTCACTTGGCAATTGTCCACCCAGCTGTGCACACCACCTATTTTGGCTGGCTGAAATCTGCAGAGTGGGGGGCTGCCACCAGGAGCTCTACCCGAAGACCCTGGTGTGGGTTCTCAGCCTTCTGGGGCGGACTGTCCTCTGGCCCACATCCACAGGAAGACACTGACCTCCACATCTGAACACGTTTCTGAATTAATAGCCTTGGCATATGAGACATGTTCATTTTCTATTCCGTTTACGGAATAATCGCCGCAATCCACCAATAGGTCTAACTACAGTTTCAGTTCATTTAGGTCAGTGTCAGTGTGACATTAAGGGACAGCACAGCAGACAGGGCCGAGGCAAAGATGCTGGGAACCACTTAGTTTCAGGTGGTTTACTATTTACAGTGAGTGTGTAAGTGGCCAAAGTTCCCCAGCCCCATATCCTTGTCCCAGACCAAGATGAATGACACTGAGTCAACAGGAGCTGGATGCCTGCAATGCAAGTTAGGGCATCCCTGTGCAGAGAGCCAACTCTAGACTACAGCTGAGCAGTTTCAGAGCCCAGGACTATCCCCCGCAGGGGCGTGGTGCAAAAGCACTGGCTTTCTGGGACTCGGGGTGGGGGTGGGGGTTGACTGCAGGGGTTAGTAGCTGTCATCCACAGACCTTGCCACAAGCCTGGCTGCATAGGAGGGCAAAGCAGTGGGACAATAGGCTGCAGAAGGGCACTGGGTAGAGGGAGGCACCTCAGAACCAACTGAGGGTAGATAACGATAAAACCACCATCGGGGTGAGGAGGCTTCCGTCAGCCTCCAGCGGGCTCGAGGGAGCAGGGCCCCTCCCAGCTGTCCTTGCATCTGGTGCTGCCTTCACCCTCCACCTCCGGTTTGCTCACCGCATTCGCTGTGCCCCACCACACCTGTCAACCCTGCCGGAGGCACGTCATGGGGGAGCTGCAATAGGGCTGCCACCTGCCCTGCCTCCCAAGGACAGGCCCGAGGCAGGAACCGTCCAGCCTTCCCCTGGGTCTGAGCAGGAACCCCTGGATTCAGTGCTGAAGGGCCCAAAGAGGTCAGTACCTTCCCTTGGTGTGATGCTGTAATTGTATTCGAAGCAAAAGGCCTAAGTCTGAATCCAGTGCTCACTTGCTAAACGGCCTTGGGCAAATTCCCTAATCTCTGGGCCTCAGTTTGAATATTTGTCAAATGAGGCGGACTCCTATGTGAAATTGTGAGAATTAAATGAAGCGAGGCCCGGCAGGTATTGTGTGGGCTGTTAAGACAGAGATAATGCGATGCACCCTGCAGTTCTGGCCAGGGCCACAAACCCACCAGTGCCTGAAGCAGGGGGTGGCAGACGTCCACCAGGGGCCAAATCCTGAGCTAAAGCTAGTCCTGACACGTTGAAGTGGTAGAAGAAAATGAAAGCCAATGTCCGTGAGGTCTTACTAGGACAGCCACGCCCGTTCCTTTAGAGCATGAATATAAACCCCTCTGGGGGGTTGCCCCTTGAGATTGGGGAAGTGAAACTGCGCAAATGAGGAGGCAATGTCAGGGTGAGAATTCCCCAGGTTCTTTTGATTGTTGGTCTGGGAGGCCCTCAAAAGCACCGTCCCAGAGGCCGGGGATCAGGAGGGGTCTCACTCGGAAGGATGAAACTTCACCTGAATTCGCCCAGGAGGCCTCCCAGGCCTGGCACAGGCGCCTGCTCCAAAGCACCTCCCTGCCAGCACTGCCCTAATCGCCATGGAGGACAGCATGGCTTTAGCAGGTGCCTGAGCAAGCACTTTTTTTTTTTTAACTTTATTTTGTACATTTAATAATTGAAAATATAAACAATTAAAAACTAAAAAGTATACACAGATGAATAAGTATATTCATTTTTCAATTAAATGTGCTGCACACATATAAAATTTTTTTGAATCAATATGTTACACGGTGTATTTGGTTCACAGCAGTACATTCATACAGTACTGAGCAAGCACTTTTCAGCTCTATTAGGTAGGCACCTCTTTTAAGGAATTTGAGAAACAATAGTCTTAACTGGCCTATCAGACAGTTTTCAAAGGAAAGTTTAAAAAGTGAGTTGATTTAAAGATGGTTGTTGAGCTAGTGTTTGTATGACCCGAATCGCAAAGGTGTGGAAATGTTTGGGGAGTGCTAGGGTGTGGCCTCTGGCTCCCCAGCTTCAAGAGGGAGGAGAGCACCTGCCCCGTGTCTGCCCGCACACCTGCACGGTGTGGTCAGGACGGCTGTATCTGGAGACAAGCCCCAGCCTCACAGCCACTTTGACCACTTCCCAGATGTGCTACCTAGAGCAAAATTTGGGGGGACTGGGGCAAATTCCATACCCTCCCTGGGCCTCAGCAGCCTCATAACATACCTCTGGGAATTGTGGGAATTTCAATGAGACATACGAGAGCTCCTAGTTCTAAGCCTGGCTAATAAGTGGTAAGTGGATGCATGGGTGGGTGGATGGATGGACGGACGAATGGATAGATGGATGGACAGGTGGATGGGTAGACGGATGGGTGGTGGGTTGGTGGATGGGTGGGTGGATGGGTGGATGGATGGGTGGACGGGTGGATGGATGGGTGGACGGGTGGATGGGTGGACAGTTGGGGTGGTAGGGGGTGGATGAATAAGAGGATGGATAGATGCACAAGGGGATCCCGTCAAGCACCTGCCCCACCCCCTGACTGGCCCCTGACTTAGGGTCTCTGAGTCCCGGGTGGACTGTGTGGGGGCCATGATTTCAAGGGGACGTGTCTCCCTAGCCTCCCCTACCCCTTCTCTGGTACCAGAGATCACGGCAGGATGAATGTGGACCCCTGGTCCCTTGGGCAGGGTCATCTGCCTCCCAGTGTGGCCCGGCGGCTCCCTTTATTTTACTTTATTTGTTTGTTTTGGCAGCACCCTTTCAACACGCCTATTCCACAACCCCAGAGCAGCTAAGTCTGAAGAGGGGCATCCCCACTTTTTTCTTTTTTGATGTTAATAAGGTACAATTTACACACAGTAAAACTCTTAGTGTCAGTTCCACAAGTCTGCACAGACACATACAGCTGTATACCCACTACCACAATCAAGACATTTGGGGCGAAAGCTCCACCGGCGAGCCTCGCGTGCGGCTGCTCGGGGTGGGGTGGGGTGGGGTGGGCTAGAGAAATCACAGAGCCCAGGAACTTCCTCAAGAGGCCCAGCAGTGAAGCCTCCAGAGCAGGCCCTGGCGGGGGCACCCGAGCATCCGGCGCCGTGGCCGTGGCCTTAGCGGTGTCGGTTAGGCACACCCTCGCTGGGGAGGGGAACCAGGAAGCGGGTCAGAGCACCTCGGAGGGGGAGGGAGCGCGGCCGGGGAGGGCTGCCCCTCCCAAGGGCCAGAACCCAGTTCCTATTTCGCTGCAGTGCTGGAGGCGCGGCGTGAGGGCGAGGGACGCCTGGGAGCCCCGCCACAGGGCCGGCACGCGGAGGGCAGGATGGAGGACGGCCCCGAGTACGGCAAGCCCGACTTCGTGCTGCTGGACCAAGTGACCATGGAAGACTTCATGCAGAACCTGAAGCTCAGGTAGGCCTCGGCCTGGGGTCTGCGGGGTCCTGGGCTCACTGCGCCGCTCCCGGGGAGACGCCCCGGGCTCCCTGCCGGGGTGGAGAGTGGGGGGGGGCTGTAGGTGGGCGGGTCCCGGCTGTGCCACCTCCTGCCAGGGCGGCCAGCTCCAGCCAGGCTCCAGCTTTCTGAATGGACACGCAGAGGCCGTGCCCACACTCTCCAGGTGCATTTCGGGGCGCCCGGCTGCCTGACAGACCCCGGGCAGTGACCCCAGCCTGGGCAGACAGGAACCAGGCACCCCGACCCGGGGACCTGCAAGGCCACCCCCGCTGGAGCCTGCCTCTCTCCTTCCGGCCTCGCCCGGCCCTCTGCTCAGTTGCTCCATCTCTCGGGGTACCAGGCCCCTGGCAGAGCCTGGGGACACCTGCGCCGGCGGGGTCCAGGGGGATGGGGGAAGACGGGTCACCACAGGCGTGGTGCTCAGCAGGGGGCCAGAGGGCGGCTGGAGAAGCGGCCTTGGCCCTTGAGGCTGGTGGGGAGGTGGGGCCCATGCCCTGTCCCGAGTCACAGGGGCCTGCTTCGCTTTGGGGAGCCCCCCGAGGAGCATGGCGGCAGCGAGGCCCGTTCCCTGCGAGACGGTGGGCAGGCCCAAGGGGCCGAGAGGGCTGCGCGGGGACAGCGCGGGGAGCGGCAGCTCCTGCCAGCTCCACTCCCTGATGAGAACCCCGGGTCACCCGGCTTGGAGAGAGGCTAGGTCCCCCGGCGGGCAGGCTGCAGAGCGCGCGCGGGAGAGTCACCTGGAGGGCACCCAGGCCAGAGGCGGGCAGGGGACGGGGCCCAGGGAGGCTGGGCCCCCCCAGGGACAGGGCGGCCGAGACCGGGGCGAGCCCGAGGCCGGGGAGCAGGGGGCTGCCAGTCCCCCCAGGGCAGGCGGTCAAGAGAGCCGGCGGCGGGGCGCGCTCGGACCCGAGGTCCCTGGCGGTGATCTCGACTTGTGGGGAGGAGGGTGTGTGGGTGCGAGGCGGCCAGCTCACCCTGGGCCGAGGCAGCGACCGCAGACAGCAGGCCTGTCACCCCCGCCCCCGCCCCGTTGCCGCCCCCGCCCCTGTTCCCATCCAGGCCTTGAGACAGGAAGTAGCCCACGGCCCCCCTCCCTCTTCCCCCCAAGCCTCTGTCCTGGGGCACTGTGTCGACCATCTGTCCATCCACAACCCTCTGCCCTTGCCCATGTCAGGAGCAAAAGCCCGTGCCAGGTACGCCAGGCGGGGCTGGGGCCGCGGCGTCCTCTGCTCCTGCACGCAGTGGGCGGCCATGGGCCCGTCCACCCCGAGGTGCCCACGGAAGAGCCGCCCTTAGGAGGGTCGCGGGCCCCCAGCGCTGCCCCCGGGCCCTGCCCCTCCCGCGCCCCTGGGGCCGGGAGTGCCGGCTGGCAGGGGCAAGGTGCTGAGCAGCGGCCCCGCCCCAGGTTTGAGAAGGGCCGCATCTACACGTACATCGGGGAGGTGCTGGTGTCCGTGAACCCCTACCAAGAGCTGCCGCTCTACGGGCCGGAGGTCATCGCCCAGCACCAGGGCCGCGAGCTCTACGAGCGGCCGCCCCACCTCTACGCCGTCGCCAACGCAGCCTACAAGGCCATGAAGCGCCGGGCCAGGGACACCTGCATTGTCATCTCAGGTGAGGCACAGGGGCCGCCAGACCCCGCTCCCCCGGGTCCCGCGCGTGGTTCCGGCACTCGGGTAACTCACGGGCTGGCGAGGGGCGGGCGGGACACCTGACCTCAGGCCTGGCGGGCGCAGCCTCCCTGGTCTCGTCCATCTTTCCGTCCATCCAGGGGAGAGCGGGGCAGGGAAGACGGAAGCCAGCAAGCACATCATGCAGTATATCGCCGCCGTCACCAACCCGAGCCAGAGGGCCGAGGTGGAGAGGTGAGGGGCAAGGGCGGCTGGGGGCTCCTGCCTCAGGCCTGAGTACCTGAGGCCGGGAAGGAAGAGGCCCGAACTCGAGCCCCGGCCCAGCCAAAGATTCCTTCTGCTCGGTCAGTGGGGTGGCCCCCAAAGGTGCACCCAGAGGTGAGCCAGGCCGGCGCACACCCCGGCAGGGGTGCCCCGCAGCTGGGCAGACAGGGGTGGACAGGTGGAGGAGGGCAGGCGCGCGGCTGGAAAACGGCTGGGCATCACTTGGGGAGGGCGGGGGCGAGCCGGGCCGGACGTCTGGCTTTGGGTGCCAGGGAGGCAGGGTTCCCCGCCAGCTCTGTGGCTTACCAGCGGAGAGCCTTGCAAAAGCGGCTTCCTGTCGGGAGCCCCAGTGTCTTCCTGTTGAGGGTGGAGGGCCGCCAGGCTCGCCATGAGCGACCTAAGTTCCCAGCAGACGCAGATGGAGGTCACGGCCACGGGTCAGGCCTGTGTCCCCATCCCCAGACGCTGACCGCCTGGAAAGGGCGGGCAGGCACTGACCCGGTACCCGCCGTGAGCGCTGCGCACTGGGCACCGGCCTGCCTGGGGGGTGGGGAAAGCTCCATGGCAGGGTGACTCCAAAGAGGGCAGAGCTGCCACGCAGACCCCGGGCTGCGGCTCCCTCCCGGTGGGCTCTGGTCCCCCCCGGTCCTCAGTTTCTGGGTTTTGTGGGAGCGGCGACACCGAGCCCCGGCAGGGAGTCTGTCTGTCTGTCAGGAGCCTGGAGCCCTCTCCCCGCCCGCCAGGGTCAAGGAGGTGCTGCTGGGGTCCACCTGCGTCCTGGAAGCCTTCGGCAACGCGCGCACCAACCGCAACCACAACTCGAGCCGCTTCGGCAGGTACATGGACGTCAACTTCGACTTCAGGGGAGACCCCGTCGGGGGCCACATCCACAGCTACCTGCTGGAGAAGGTGGGCCCCCCGCGAGCCGCGGGCTGCCTGGGGCCCCTCCCAGGCCAGGAGGCGCTGGGGAGGCGCCGCGGCCTCCTCTGGGGCCTCCTCCGGGCCCCGCGGTCTGGGACCGGGCCGAGCTCCCCGCGGGCGCCCGGCGACACAGCTGCCCCTCTTTCCCCAGTCTCGGGTCCTCAAGCAGCACGTGGGCGAAAGGAACTTTCACTCCTTCTACCAGGTGAGCGGCCGCGGCGCCCCCACCCCGCCGCCACCGCCCCCTGCCCTCCTCAGCCCTGTCGCCCCTCCCCACCCTCCGAGCCCCGCCTTGCCTCCCGTTTGCTTGGGCCCGGGGTCCATCACCCCCTCCGCCCAGCCTCCCCTGCAGCCTCCAGTCTGTCCCGCACACCCCACTGCACCCCACTCCCTCCTCCTCCCTCCCACCCACGTCTGCCCTGCCCACGCCCCTGATGCTGGGGCCTGGGGATACAGCAAGTAACAACCCCCTACAACCCCCCTGCCCTCCTGGCACCCCCTCCAGCAGGGGTCTGGCGGAATAGCCACAGAGGTAATCAATAGAAGGCCTGTGGGGAGGTGTGAGAAGCGCTGGAGTGGAGTCGGGGCGCAGGGGCTGCCGAGAAGGTGGCTGTGGAGCAAGGAGGTGGGGCAGTTAGCGGAGGTGATGGCAGAGAGAGAGCACGCTCAAAGTAGGTGGGCGAGAGCCTGGGCAATGGAAGGTGGGCGCTGAGCCAGACGGGGTCCTTGCAGGCTTTGAGCGGAGGAGGGCATTTTATAGCTTCGAAGGCCGACTCTGGAGGTGAGGAGGGGCGGCAGGGGGCCAAGGGTGGGGCATGAGCTCCAGAGCTAGTCGTGGAGCCAGGCGGCCAAGGTGGAAGTGGGGTGTGTGTGTGTGTGTGTTGGGGTCCTAGGGTGGTGGGCTGAGCTCCACTCTACAGAAAGTTTTATTTGTTTATCTCCCCCCCACCCCCTCGTTGTTTGAACTTGCTATGTCTGTTCGGCTTCCTTGTTTCTTGAGGAGGCGCCTAATTGCTTGAGCCACCTCCGCTCCCTGCTTTGCTGTGTCTCTTATTATGTTTTTCTTCTTGTGTCTCCTGTTGCGTCAGCTCGCAGCACCTGCCCCTCGTGCCAGCTCACTGTCTTCTTTAGGAGGCACCGGGAACCGAACCAGGGACATCCCTTGTGGTAGGCAGGAGCCCAATAGGTTGAGCCACATCCGCTTCCCTACAAAAAAATTTATGTGTAATTTATATAAGCACACAAACATACATAAGCGTACATGAAGATATAGCCAGGAAAGTTTTTTTCCCTTCCAATTTGTTATGAAAACGTTCACATATACAGAAAAAATATACAGGAGCTGGACGATGCAGCACAATCCGCACATGGTTAGCAGTCGGCCACATTTGCTTCCTCTGCCTTCGTATCTATGCGAAGTCTGCCGTTGCTGGACCATGGAAGTTGCAGACACCTTAACTCAACCCCCTAAATATTTCGGCATTTATCTCCTAAGAAGAAGGTCATTCTCCTCCAGAAAGAGAATACCAATATCTCACTGAAGAAAATAATTCCATACTTTCATCTAATACCTGATCCATATTTAAATGATCCCAGTTAGTCCAAGAATATTTTTATCACTATTTTGATTCTGGATATATTTTCTTCCTGTTTTTTTAATTATTAAATTGTGATAGTGTATACAACATAAAATTTCTCATTTTAACCACTTTCAGGTGTACGATTCAGTGGCATTAAAGGCGTTAATGTGGTGCTATCACTGCCACCATCCATTACCAAAACTTTCCCATCATCCCGAACAGAACTGGATACAATTTAGAGGCAAAGGCAGTAGGAGTTTCTGATGTGTCGGTTGTCGTAGCCCCAAACCTGGTGGCCCCCATGCCACCAGGCATTGCAGTGGCCCCTCCCCAGCCTCCCTGCTGCGCCCCTGTGAGCCGGCCTCCACTGCTGCCCCCCCTCCTTGAAACTCTGTGTGGCTCCCCCATGGCCTCAGTGCTCCCCGCTCAGCACTGCAGCCAGCATCCTGGGCACCTCTTGCCCTGACTAGAGCATGAGCGCCTTGAGAACAGAGGCTTTCGGTTCCCATGGCCAGATACGGGTGGCCACGGTGCGGACGCCGTGCCTTTGTTGTTGGGTACACGACAGAATGAGGAATGGCTTGTCCATATCTGTGTCTGTTTCTCACCCTCTGTGTGCAAGCGTGAGGGGCCCTGGGGACTCCGAGAAGGCCTAGCTCTGGGGTCCTTCTGTCTCCGTCAGGTGCTGCTGGGCAGTGAGGACAAGGTGCTACAGGAACTACACTTGGAGAGGAACCCTGCTCTGTATAATTTCACCCGCCAGGGAGCAGGGCTCAGTGTGAGTAGTGGGAATGGCAGCATACAACCACGGAAGGCTTAGCGTGGGTGCTAGGGGTGCAAGGGCTCACATCAGGCATGGACCCAGGGGTCAGTGTGAGTGCAGAGATGGGCTGGGTTTGGCACGGCACTGGAGTGATGGGAACGGGGCTCAGCGTGAGTACCAGGATGCTCCAAGCTCCGCATGACCTGAGGTGGTGGGAACAGGGCTCAGTGTGAGTACCAGGGTGTGCTGGGCTCAGCATGGCCCAGGATGGTGGAAACAGGGCTCAGTATAGAATACTGGATGCACTGGGTTCGGCACGGCCTGGGGTGGTGGGAACAGGGCTCAGTGTGAGTATCAGGGTGCACTGGACTCACCATGGCATGGGATGGTGGGAACAGGGCTCAGTATAGAGTACTGGGTGCACTGGGCTCAGCATGGTCCAGGGTTGTGAGTACCACGGTGCACTGAGCTGAGTACAGCCCTGGGATCTTGAACCCTTTCTTCCCTCAGACTTCAGATAGCGACGAGAAGAACCACCAAGCAGTGACCCAGGCTATGAAGGTGATTGGCTTCAGTCCCGAGGAGGTGGGCTCAGTGCATCGGATCCTGGCTGCAATATTGCACCTGGTGAGCCTGGCTGGGAGCGGCTCGGAGGGGGGAAGACACTGGGAGGTGAGCCTGCTCTGGGGTGCAAGGGCAGCAGAGCATGCAGCAGAGCTGCGCTTGGCTCTGGCAGGATCTTAGCTCCTGTGAGCCTCTCTGACCCAGGGTGAGGATAAACACTGATACACGCTCCTCCAGCTGCTGGGAGGGCTAACTCTGACAATTCACATCCCCCAATGGCACGCCAGGTGGTGGAGCGGGAGCTGGGCCTGGAGGGGGTTGGCAGGCGGGCAGGAGAGGCTGTGTGCGGCAGGAGTGGGGACCCTCGGGCAGCTCTGGCGTGTCCTCGCATTTCTGGCCGTGTCCGTGGCTCGTGCTGAGCAGAGGCTGCTCTCCGCACCCATCGCCCCTGCCTTCTCCTCCTCCTTTGGGACCTGGAGCCTGAGCACTGTGTCTGGGCCCCCATTGCCAGGGAAACATTGAGTTTGTGGAGACAGAGGCAGAGGGGCAGGAGAAGGGAGGCCTGGCGGTGGCCGAGGAGGTGCTGGTGGACCACGTGGCTGAGCTGACGGCCACACCGCGGGACCTGGTGCTCCGCTCCCTGCTGGCTCGCACCGTGGCCTCGGGGGGCAGGGACCTCATTGAGAAGGGCCACACCGCAGCCGAAGCCTGCTACGCCCGGGACGCCTGTGCCAAGGTACCTGGGGGCGGGCAGAAGGGAGGAGCGCAACCCAGGAGGCCTTCCTGGAGGAGGCCAGGTCAGGGGCAGCAAGACGCAGCCTCCCCCTGGCCCCCCCAGGCGGTGTACCAGCGGCTATTTGAGTGGGTCGTGAACCGGATCAACAGCATCATGGAAGCCCGTGGCCGGGACCCTCGACGAGACGGCAAGGACACGGTCATCGGCGTGCTGGACATCTACGGCTTCGAGGTGTTCCCTGTCAACAGGTGGGCCGGCCAGCCGCATCCCGGCGGGCTGGCGCCTCCCAAATCCATCCCAGAATGCGAGCCCCAGGGGTAGGGAGCAGATGGGGGTGAAGGAGGGGCACAGAGGAGGGAAAGCATCCTCCAGGATGAAGCACGAGGGGCGTTCAGGGCACCGGAGCCCCTCCAACGAACACCGTGCGATAGATAATCGGGGACAGCCTTGCCATCCTCTGCACTCACCCCACAAGTAGTAACAGCCCCCAGGAGTGGTGCCTCTGAAAGCCCCCCTGCCCGGCCCCCCAGCTTCGAGCAGTTCTGCATCAACTACTGCAACGAGAAGCTGCAGCAGCTGTTCATCCAGCTCATCCTGAAGCAGGAGCAGGAGGAGTACCAGCGCGAGGGCATCACCTGGCAGAGCGTGAGTGCGGCGGCGCGGGGCGGCCTGGGGCGCGGGGAGGCCCGCGCGCAAGGAGGACCTCGGGGCACCGTGCCTGCTCGCCCCCGGCCCCCAGGTGGAGTACTTCAACAACGCGGTCATCGTGGAGCTGGTGGAGCGGCCGCACCGGGGCATCCTGGCCGTGCTGGACGAGGCGTGCAGCTCCGCGGGCTCCGTCACCGACCGGGTCTTCCTGCAGGCCCTGGACACCCACCACCGGCACCACCCGCACTACACCAGCCGCCAGGTGCCCCGGGGGTCCCCGTGGGACCCGCGCTGCGCGCATGCTGCCCCCTGGTGGGGACGTGGCGGTGGCCCGCGGGCGCGGCTGCCCAGCCAGGGTATCCCCTGGGCGGGCCTGGACTGCAGGACCATCCCCTCCCGCGGAGCCCCCACCCCGCACCTCCTGTGCCCTGACCCCAGGCCCCCCCGCAGCTCTGCCCCACAGACAAGACCATGGAGTTTGGCCGAGACTTCCGGATCAAGCACTACGCAGGGGACGTCACGTAAGGGACCCCAGCGCCCCGGGGGCCTGACCCAGCACGAGCACCCATTCCACCCCACCCCGGGGAGTGGGGGTGAAACGTCTCAATTGCCCCCTTCCCCCTCCCTTTTTCCTTTTTTAAAGAAACTGACAGCAGGCCCTTCACCAGATCCACAGGTTAAGGATGCGAAGCAGGACTTTGTAGGTAGTGGTTCTCCACCCTGGCTGCAAGATAGAACCTTCTGGAGAGTGTCTTAAAAACCCCCTTAGACGAAATAACAAGACAAATTTAAAAAGTTCCCTTGCCTGGACCCCACCCCGACCAGTTGAATCAGAATCTGTGTGTGATGGAGGGGCAGGGGGCGGGACTCTAAGGTGCCACCAGGGTGGGAAGCACCCTTTCATCCCAGGAGCAGCGCTTGGCAGACTGGGCCCGTTAAAATACAGGGGAGGGGCAAGATGCCGCGTTCTAACGAGACCCCATTAGAGACGGTAGCTGCCCGTGGACTTGGACCACGCTCTGAATATCCAGGCCCGGAGTATCTTTCAAATATTGTTTTTATTATTATTATTAACTTACCCTTTGCTCACTTCATTCCAAAGAGGATTTGAGGTGACTCCCAGAGTTACGTGTGTCTGGTGTGTACTTTACTAGCATAAGAAATAGAGTAGATGGTGATGATGAAGCAGCCAGAACTTGTGCCCTGAGTCTTTACAAGTGGCAGAGGTGGAGCCAAAATTTTGGCCCTGAGCTTAGGAGCAGTCAGGGCCAAGGATGAGAAGATGCTTCCGAGGTTCTCAGTGTCCACCAGATTAAAACAGGCCGATGAGTCAGGAGTTCCTGGTGATACTTGTCATTGCCAGTTTTCATTGACACACAGCAGGCACTGTTCTGAGAATCTGATGTCTGTTGAGGCACAGAGAGTTTAAGTAACGTGCCCATGGTCACACAGCATCTACGTGGTAGAACTGGGATCCAGCGCTAGGGCATTTGGCTCCGAGCCAGCGCTCAGCCGCTCTGTTCATCTCCCAGGAGAGCAACTTCTCTTGAAGGGGTCTAACATGATGAGAGAGAAGGCAGGCATGAGAGGGAGAGAGGAGAGGAGGGCCTGAGAGGGAAGGAAGAGAGGCGCTGGCACAGAGAAGCAGATGGTCACAGGGAGAAAAGAGGCTGACCCGTGACAACAAGAGGCTGGTGGAAGGAGCAGGGGTGTCCTGGGGGGCTGCCAGTGCTTGCAGAAGCCCGGGGGCTGCCTGCTGTCTGCCCAGCCTGTCTTGCCCTGTGCCCCCCACCAACCACCCAGCACCCTCCACCCTTTGCCCGCCCTGGCCTCCTGCAGGTACTCCGTGGAGGGCTTCATCGATAAGAACAGAGACTCCCTCTTCCAGGACTTTAAGCGGCTGCTGTATAACAGGTGAGCGTGGCCCTGCTCAGCTGGGCGTGGGTGCTGGGAGCCAGCGGGGCAGAAGCCAGGGACTGGCAGGGCTGGGGTGGGGAGGCTGAGGTCCCAGCTCAAGGCTCCGTGGCTTAGAGTGGCAGAGCTGGACGCATGGGGTGAGGGGGAGAGGGGGCTGGCTGCTCCCCGGAGCCAGGCGGCTGGCACGTGGCCTGTTTGCAGCACGGACCCCACCCTGCGGGCCATGTGGCCAGATGGACAGCAGGACATCACAGAAGTGACCAAACGCCCCCTGACGGCCGGCACCCTCTTTAAGAACTCCATGGTGGCCCTGGTGGAAAACCTCGCCTCCAAGGTACCTGCGTCCCTCCCCCCAGACCCTCCTGTCTGTGGTCCTGGGTGCTGGGGCCAGGCGGGCTGAGCTTCTCACGGGGTGTGCGTGTGGGTTTGCTTCCCGTCTGCTGTGTGCCACATCCACCTGGGCGCAGGTTAAGATGTCTGGACAGTCACGTGGTGGGTTTGAGCCCTGGCCTCCCCCTGGCCCATGGCCTCTGGGGTGCAGCAGACTCAGTCCCTGCCAAGGGCCCCAACATTAGCTACTGGCCGAGCGGGAAACTGGCCCAAAGGGAGAGAGGGCGAGCCGGGGAGGATCGTGGCAGGCCCCAGTTTAAACGCCAAACGTCCGGAGGCGTCAGCCGCGGGCTGAGTGCAGTCCTGGCCGGGTGACGGGGGCAGGAAGGCTGACCGGGTGGAGACCACGCTGCCCATGGCTCCCCCACCCCGCACTGGGTCGGGACCCAGCTCTGGCCCCACGTCCTCCCGGCCACCCCCTGGGCCCCCAGTGTGCTTGCTCTGCCCATGCCCTCCGTCGCCCCCCACCTCTCTTCCCGACCTGGGCTCCTCTGCCTGCTCTGCAGCCCCTTTGGCCTCCGCGTCCTGGGTGGATGCGTCTTGCCCTTGCGAGAGCCTCTTCTCCACCTGCAGGCAGCAGGGTTTGGGACCTGAGCCCACTGCTGCTTCCCGGCTCTGCAGCCTCGGCTGTGAACTTGGCTCTCACCCCTACCCTACAAGGGGGCTGCAGAGGGGTAGGGGAAGGCCCTGGCTCGGGCTGTGGCGCATACGGGCGCTGTTCCCCGGCCTGACGCCGAGTCCCCTCTGTCCCTGGCTCCTGGGCCGGCAGGAGCCCTACTACGTCCGCTGCATCAAACCCAACGAGGATAAGGTGGCCGGGAAGCTGGACGAGGGCCACTGCCGCCACCAAGTCTCCTACCTCGGGCTGCTGGAGAACGTGAGGGTCCGCAGGGCCGGCTTTGCCTCCCGCCAGCCCTACCCTCGCTTCCTCCTCAGGTACTGGCACCCAACACCCCGCTCACATCCATCGCCACCGTGGGCCTTGGAGCCCTGTGGGATGTAAAGGTAGAGCAGATGCCCCCTAAAGGGGCACTTCTCAAACCTTAAGGAGTGCTGGCAGCAGCAGGCTGGTGGTGTGTGAGGACACTCGTGCAAGCCACTTTCACTGTGTGCTCCAGGGACGGTGTCCGGAGGCTGCCTGCCCCGTGGAACAGCTCCCAGCGTCCTGTTCTCTCCCTCCGGGGGGATGCAGGTGGGCTCCATGCCCCACCTTCCAAGGGCCTGGTCTTCACTGCCCCCCATCCCTGTGATGACAGGTACAAGATGACCTGCGAGTACACCTGGCCCAATCACCTGCTGGGCTCAGACAGGGCGGCCGTGAGCGCCCTCCTGGAACAGCACGGGCTGCAGGGGGACGTGGCCTTTGGCCACAGCAAGCTGTTCATCCGCTCGGCCCAGACCCTGGTCAAGCTGGAGCAGAGCCGCGCCTCCCTCATCCCCATCATCGTGCTGCTGCTGCAGAAGGTGAGGCCGGCAGGGTGGGCCCACCCCAGCTCAGGAGTGGGGCAGAGCCCAGGTGGTCTGGGCCGAGGGGCGGGCTTTCCAGGGCAGCCGGCATCAGGGGTTGCAAGAGACAGAAGGGCAGGTTCAACCAACTTAGCAAGTATGGCTACAGTTCAGGTCGCCAAAAGTCCTTTGGGTTTCCAGCTGCAGGTCCAGCTGGATCCAGCTGCTCAAAAGAAGGTTTTCAGAAATTTTGCCTGCCTGCCTTCCCTCCCTCCCTCCCTTCCCTCCATCCACCCTTCCCTTCTACCTATCTACTATGGAACATTTCAGACTTAGAAATGTATGAGGAATAGGCCACTGAACCCCCAAGCTCCCCTTGCCCAGCTTCAGCAATCGCCACTCATGGCCAGTGTGGTTTTGTGTGCTCACCTGCACCCCTCTCCCAGCTATTTTGAAGCAAATACATTTCATCCATAATCATTTCAGCATGTATTTCCAAAGGCTAAGGATTCTTCCCTCTCACCCCACAAGATTTTTTTTTTGAAAATGTTCAAACCTACATAAAAGCCGAAAGGCTAATGTGATGGACACCTGTATACCACCTGGATTGCTGTAATTGTGCTTCCTCTCTCTGTACACATGCACACACCCATACACAAACACACACACACCCCCATAAGTGTTTTCCCTCAACCATATAAAGTAAGTTGCAGATATCACAACAGCCCTAAATACGTCAGCAGGCGTATCCTACACACGAGGACATTTCCCTTTATAAACACTGTGAGATTAGCACGCTCAAGAAATTTAACTGCAGAAATAACCTACACATCTGAATATCGAATATGCAGATCATATTCACATTTCCGCAATGATTCCAATATTACGCATTACAATTTTTAAAACCCAGAATCCAGTCGGTGAGCATGCATCATATTTGTCTCTTTGAACTTCTCTAACATAGAGATTTTTTTAAAAAGATTTATTTTATTTTTAAATTTATTCTCCCACCCCACCCCCCTTCATTGTTTGCACACGCTGTCTGCTCTCTGTTCGTCTTCTTTTTAGGAGGCACCAGGACCCGAACCTGGTACCTCCCATGTGGGAGGGAGTCACCCAATCACTCGAGCCACCTCTGCTCCCTGCTTGTTGTGTCTCTCATTGTGTTTCCGCATTGTGTCTCTTCATTGTGTCATCTTGTTGCGTTAGCTCACCGCGCCAGCCTGTCTCATCAGCTTGCTGTCTTGCTGGTCTTCTTTAGGAGGCACTGGAAACCGAACCCCGGACCTCCCATGTGGTAGGCGGGCACCCAACTGCTCAAGCCACATCCGCTTCCCTAGGGATTCTTTTTAAGCACATAGCCACAATACCATTATCACCATTTTAAAAGCTAACGCCGATTTGTTACTATCATCTAATATCCAGTTGGTATTCAAGCTTCCCAATTGTCTCATTTTTTTTTTTCCGGTTTGTTCAAATCCGGATCCAAATACCAGTCCTGCGTGGCGGCTGGCTGCTGTCTTGCCTCAGCCCTTTGCAGTCTGCAGAGTGCCGTGGGCTGCCTGCCTCGTGTCTGGTTTAAAGCCTGCTGTCTGGGGTCCTGTCTGGCGCCTCTAGAGGACTGGGCCTGGGCACCGCAGAGGCGCTAAAGCCGGTCCATCGCTGTTCTCAGGGCATGGGGGGGGGGTCCCCTGGAGCCAAAGCAGGGCGTGCTTAGGAAGAAGGGAACACGGGGGCCGGCCCCCCTGGAGAAGCCTGAGGCCCCCGGGACCCGCGGGCCTCACGGCGCGTCCTGCCCGCAGGCCTGGCGGGGCACCCTGGCCAGGTGGCGGTGCCGGCGCCTGCGGGCCGTCTACACCATCATGCGCGCGTTCCGGCGGCACAAAGTGCGCGCGCACCTGGCGGAGCTGCAGCGCCGCTTCCAGGCTGCGCGGCAGCCCCCGCTCTTCGGCCGCGACCTCACCTGGCCGCCGGCGCCCGCCGTGCTGCAGCCCTTCCAGGACACGTGCCAGGCGCTCTTCTGCAGGTACGCCCCCTCCGCCCTCGCCTCTCCCCACTGAACACCTTGGGCCGGCTGCCCAGCCTTCACAGGTGTCCTGGGGGTAGACAGAGACAGGTGCATTTTATCGGTGAGAACACGGAGGCTGTGCCCTACGCCCCCTGGGGTTGACAGTTGTGATCTGCAGAGGAAGGGCCTTCGGCATTTGAGCAGGGCTTTGAGGGCGGAGTAGGAGTTCTCCAAGTGAGGAAGGGAGGGGTTGCAGAGAGCGCAGTGCAGTGGGAGGTGGGAGGGCTCTGAGAGGCTGGGTCTGGGGTCACCTTCCAGGAACAAATGATGGGAGGGCTGGACTAAGACCAGAGAAGCCGGCAGAAGTGGGGCACCCAGGGCCTCTCTCGTGGGTGAGGGGCCACAGGAGGGCGTTCAGCCCAGGCGGGAGGTGCGTCCTGAGGAGCAGGAGTAAGGGACGATGTGAGGGAGGGGTGATGGGAGGGGCGGCCCGGGAGGCCCGTCCCGTGCTTCCGTGTGACTGTCCATCCCTCTTCCAGGTGGCGGGCCCGGCAGCTGGTGAAAAACATCCCCCCTTCAGACATGGCTCAAATCAAGGCCAAGGTGGCCGCCATGGGGGCCCTGCAGGGGTTGCGCCAGGACTGGGGCTGCCAACGGGCCTGGATGCGCGACTACCTGTCCTCGGTGAGTGCTGGCGACGGGCACGTGGGCCTCCAGAGAGCGGGCTCACGGCGGCCCTGCCCCGTGTCTTCCCGCCCCCTGGGTGGGCCTGTCTGCCCTCCTCTCCCTCTGAAGTTGGAGGGTTTCCCACACCCCCCTTCACCCCCCCCCACATGGGGCTGTGAGCACAGTGACTGGGGGGCCGTGGGTGAGGCTCAGGGAAGCGGCCGTGCCCAGGCCTGATGTAAGTGGGGGGCGCAGGGCGGAGTGAAGGGGCACGGCGGGGCCGGTAGGTGGGGGAGAAGGGAAGGACACGGACTTGTAGCCTAGACCTTCAGAGCCGAGGGGCCGTGCTCTCTGCCCTGCTGGCACCTGCAGGTCATCAGGGCCAGCTGTCGGCTGCCCAGGCGGGAGGCTTCTGGGGGTCTGACGCCCACCCCGGCCGCACACGCGGGTCCTGCCAGGGCACCTCGGGTTCTGGAGGGGAGGATGGGTGCTCCCGGGGGGCTGGAGGCAGTCGCTGCAGGGCTGGGAGAGGCCTTCCCTCCTGCCCCCGCGCCTGGTCCTGAGACCCCCTGGTCCGTCTGCTCCCAGGCCTCGGACAACCCCACGGCCTCCGGCCTCTTCGCACAGAGGCTGAAGAGCCTCCGGGAGAAGGACGGCTTCGGGGCTGTGCTCTTTTCTAGCCACGTCCGCAAGGTTGGAGGCTGGTGTGGCACGAGGGGGGCAGGCGGGGGGGCCCTGCGCGCAGAAGCTCCACGGCCGCGCCGGCCGCTTTCCAGACCCTCAGCAGTGAGCCCGCAGGAGGGACCAGCTGGGGAGGGGGAGGCAGGAAGGCCCAGGCGGTCAGTCCTTCGCCCAGACCGGGGTCCCCAGGCGCCGGGCGGGGCAGGGCCAGGAGGACCCCAGCCGCTCTCCCCTGCAGGTGAATCGCTTCAGGAAGAGCCGGGACCGGGCGCTGCTGCTCACCGACCGGCACCTGTACAAGCTGGAGCCCGGCAGGCAGTACCGCGTGATGCGCGCCCTGCCCCTGCAGGCGGTGAGGACGGGGCGCCAGGCAGGGCCCCCTGGGCTGGGAGGCGGGACCCGCGGCCCCTCCCCGCCTGTCTGTGGGAGCAAAGGCACCCCCTCCTCTGGGGGCTCGGCCCACCCCTCCAGCCGCAGTTCCCGTGTCCCCTCAGGCTCTCTGCCCTGACACCCCTGCCCCACGTCTGCCCTGGCCCCCCATGTCTGCATGCCAGAGACGCCCACGACGCCCGGGCCAGCTCCACACCCACCCTGGGTCCCCCTCCCGGCCCACCCGGCTGACATGTCCTGACTCTGTCTGGCCCTTTAAGGGGCCCCACCTCGAATCACAGTTTCCGGGACCCTCAGTCTTCTCTCTCCCCCAAAACAAGGAGCAGCCCGAGGGCAGGGCTGGAGACCCATTTACCTTGGGTCCCCCACAGCTGTAGGGCGCCAGGGCCCTGTGCTGTCAGAGTCGAAGGGCCGCTCAGTGAATTAATTATATTTAAATTAGGGAAGACCAAGCGAAATTTAAAATGCGGCTCCTGCTTCAGTGCTCAGCTTGTCCGACCTTCTCCTTTTGGAGGTGGGCCTCTGGGAGACGGAGGAGCAGAGAGCGCCCAGTGGAGGCAGAGCTCCTGAGTGGGGGTAGAGGGACTCAGGAATGTCTCTCTGGGGAGAGGGTGCTGGAGGCGGATGTGTTTTGGGGGGCTCTGAGAAGGCTGGGGTGTTATGGAAGGGTGAGGGTGGGGTAGTGAAGTGAGCACTTCTTACAGAGAGAAACTCAGCCCCCAGACAGTGTGGTTAAATGAGGAACCTTTATCACCGGCCGGCCGGGGCCCCCTCCAGCAGCATGGAGAGAAGCCACCCCGGCTCCCCGCGCTGGGTTTTTATAGGGAATTGTAGCAGGGTCAGCATGGTTAAGTAACTTTTCTTGTGCTCAGATACCAGATTAGTTAATTAAAACAAAGCATCAATTTTCTCGTGCCAGAAAGGGTGATGGGCAGCTTGAATTGTACACTTGAAACGCATGTCTGTTTCATCCGTATCCAGCAGAGCAAGCCAGCGAGCAACCTTACAGAAGCTAATGTTTGCGGTTAGCATCGGCGTTAAGGGGGTCTGGGTTACTCTTTACTAGGGGTGGTTTGATCATTCTATGGTGGCGTGATCGGTCAGGCCCGGATGCACGTCCGGGGTATTGTCCAAGCAAGTTTAACGGGCCTTAGGGATTTCCATCAGCGTTACCGTGTTTAAAAACCTCCCTTACATTCCCCACTCCTGTTTTTCTATAGAATCAGATCGTCGATTCAGTGTTATAATTTAAAGAGGAATATGCCATGTGCAATGACGCAGCGTGCAGTGCCATTCATTTTACTGCCTGGAGTTTTTTATACCAATTTGTGCTTTTAGATTGTAGCTTTTCTTTTTTTTTTTTAACCTGTTCTGTAAAAGTGACAGACTTTCTTTAATTAATTTTGAATGATTAACATAAAAGCAGCAGGTTTCTCCTAAGGTTACACAGAGGCCACCTTGTAGTTCTGCCTGTTTTGTAGCACTGCCTCTGCTGGGGAGGATAGAGATGGTTCCAGGTGGTTAACAGATTTCTTTAACTTGTGAGGCGAGAGCTTTAAAAATTTTCGCCTGTAATTAGAGCGGCAGTGCCTATAGCAGCTGACCCTCCTATTTTAAGGCTAACTAGCACGGGAATAAGGATGGGAACTACTCGCTTGTAGCGCCCTAGGGCATTAAGATGTTTATGTTCACCTTTTCCTGAATACCAAGACACCTGCGGGCTTAGGGAACTCAGGAGTTTCAACCTCTGCTTCAAGAGAGCGTTTTTGATCAGTTTTTAAGAGAACATCCCTGCTGGGCCCTGTTGCTTTAGGGGGCGGGCAGAGGTTTAAGAATTCCCCTCTGGATAGTGAAAGCAGCTTTAGGGTCACTACCAGTTACATATAATTGGAGGCCCCAAGTTTGACCTCTTTCTTATTCACTATTAAACTTATCCAGGATGCAAATAAGCATAGGGTTCCTTGATCCTGTGGCGGGGTTCCCTGGTCGGGTCCCCCTTTGCAGAGAGACGTCTGTGTTCCTAGATACCCAGGGGGCTGTGGTTTCACAGCTCTAATGTCCACAGTGACATTCTCTTAGGACATGACATTCCGGGGAACCCCCAGCTGGACAGGCGTAGAAGGGAGTGTTTGCTAATGCCTTTTTTTACTGCTTGTGTGCCGCACCCAGAGTAAGGCTTTCTGCCCCTACTGGTGGGTCGGCGGGGAGTGAGGTTTTGTTCTCCCCAAGTAGGGCACATAGATCAAAGGATGTGACAGGGCTCTTGCTAATGGACTGGGTAGTAGTCAGGACTGCCCCATCCCCAGCACGAATGACGTTCCACGCACACGTGGTTAGCCGGAACGCGGTGGCCTGAGCCCACAGCATTAACAGCAGCAGCGTTCCCAGCTTCACACTCACGCCCACTTGCAGTCCGACTTCATCCGACTGATTCTGACCTTTAAAGGCTTCTTGGTTAGGATGACAGTCCACTTATTGACGTCCGGTTCTTTGGCGTCTTTCTGGCAAGTTTCAAATGAGATGCCTGCATCCAGTGTTCTTTCCTTGCAGCTTTCACAGCTGTAGGGGTTGTGAGGATCACCACACACGGGCCTGTCCAGGGAGCTTCGAGGGTCTCAGCTTGGAGTTTCTGTACCCAGACTAGGTCTCCCGGTTGGGCCTGCAAAGAAGTAAAGTTAGTGCCGGAAGGAGGAGGGTGTGCAGATTGTACAGTTTTATTTACTGTCTTTCTAATCCGGTTGAGAACCTTTAGGGAGGAAAAGAGATATTGGTTGTCAAATTCAGTCACGGTTTCTAATCCTGTCTTAGGCAATAGGGGTGGGGTTTGCTGAACATAATTCCGTAAGGCGTTATGCCTTGCACATACGGGCTGCACCTAGCTTTTAGAAGGGCAAAGGGAAGGAGACTCACCCAGTTTTCGCCAGACGCCAAAGCCAACTTAGTTAATGCATCCTTCAAGGTGCGGTTCATCCTCTCCACCTGTCCCGAGCTTTGGGGTCGAAACGCACAATGTAATTTCCAATTTATTCCCAGAGCCTTAGCCAATCGCTGAGTCACCGCTGCCACAAAGGCTGGGCTGTTGTCTGACCCCACTCTTAGGGGTACCTAAACCTTGGTATAACCTCAGATATTAATTTCTTAACCACTACGGCTGTCGTTTCACCCTTGGTTGGAAATGCTTCTGTCCAACCTGAGAAAGTGTCCACCCGTACTAGGAGAGATCTGTAACCATACCTGCGCGGTTTTAAGTCTGTAAAGTCTATTTTCCAGTGTACTCCGGGTTCCAGTCCCCGTAGCTTACTTCCTTCTGGAATTTTTATTCCTCTTTTTTGATTTACGTTGGCGCAGACCTCACATCGGTTTGAGAGATCCTTGCTGGCTTTAGACAAGTTTTGGAAGTAAGAGTCTCTTTGCAGTAGCTCAGTTAGCCTGGTGCTTCCCATATGTGTGGCAGTGTGTAATCGTTTTGCTAACTGCCTTCCTGATGTTTCTGGTAAGTAAATTTTACCGCCTGGCAGAACGAGCCACCCTTCTTGCGCCGCTTGGGCTCCCAGGTTTCTTCCTTTAACCACCTCTTCCGGAGAATACCGGAACGCTGGCACCTCTCGAGTGGGGACAGCCGGGAACAGTGGGAGCGGGGCGACCGGCAGGAGGGCTGCTGCTCACGCTACTTCATCTGCCAGCCGACTTCCTTCTGCCTGTGGAGAGTCTCCTCTCTGATGTCCTTTACAGTGCATGATGGCTGCTAGTTTGGGAAGTCATATCCTTTATATGTGCTAGAATTTCAGTTCCGTTTTTAATTTCCTTTTCCCCCAGCAGTCGGGAACCCACGTTCCTGGTAGAGAGCCCCGTGTGCGTGGAGGTGGCAAGTGCGTATCGGCTGTCAGTGTAGACATTGGCAGTCTTGCCCTCAGCTCACCTTAATGCTTGGGCGAGAGCCACAAGTTCAGCTTTCCGTGCAGAAGTGCCGGGACCCAACGATTGGGACCAAATAATGACAGGGGGCTCTACTGCTGCCGCGCCAGCACACCGGACTCCGTCCTTGGTGAAGCTACTGCCGTCTACGTAGAGCTCGTGGGGGCCTCAGTGATTGGCAGCACCTTCTGGGCCACCTCCATTAACTCAGAAAGTAATTTCCCTTCAAGCCCTTCCAACCTCTGCTACTCCTTCCGGATATCAGGAGCTGACTGTGCGACAAACGCTGTATTAACTGCCCTGCGGCTTTCAGGAGCTTCGGGGTCTATTGGAGTATAATTCCGATAGGCGTCCATTAATCTTTTAAAAAGGCTGAGGGTGACTCACTGGGCTCTTGGGCAGTTTCGCTTACCTTTGAAAGGTTAGCAGGCTTCCGGGCGGCGGCTCGAAGGCCCCGCAAGAGAGTCTGGCGGAACCGCTGGAGAGCCTCATTACTTGGTCTGAGTTGTAGTTCCACTCGGGGCGGGTGGAGGGAAAAGCCCTTTCAGTACGTGCAGGATCTGGAGCAGGCCGGCCGTCATGGCCCAAAACTGCCTTTACTGCCTCCCTTCGGATCCTGTCTCTCTCTTCAGGGGTGAATAGGACCTGCAACGGCTGATGACAGTCACCCCAAGTGGGGTTGAAAGAATGTTCTTTCTAAGAGGGTGATCAGCCCTTGGGGTTTTTAGAGAATGGAGGGTTCTGGTGCTTCCAGTTGTACAGATCGGTGGAGGAGAAGGGGGCATACACCATAAATGGGAGTTATCATCCCCTACCCCAGGGCCTGCCTGACGCACGGGCAGAAGGGGCACTGCACTTTCTTTTTCAGGTGCCTGATATGGCGTCCCCTTTCGAGTATGGGGAGGGCTAACCAAGGGGGTTTTCTCTAAGGTGGGGAGCGGGGGATAGAGGGGCTCAGGAGGGGCGGTTGAGGGTGCAGGGGGGCATAGAGGACTCCGGGGTTGGGGATAGTACGGGGGAGGTTCTTCTACTGGATCTTCCGGTTCCCCTTGGAGTACGGTGGTTTCCGGGCCTTTAGCATGGGATTTTGAGGGGAGCTGGACTGCACAACCTGCAAGACAAGATTTTAGCCCTTCTGGGGTATCAGTTAACAGTTCAATCCACACATCGATGTGTGGTATTTGGTCCGGGTGGCCGGGCTCCTCGTAGATTATTTTCCGGACTCTGTAGGCAGCTGGTAAGTCGGTGGTCCCTTCAGAGGGCCACCCTACTTCGAAGGCTGGCCATTCCAACTCACAGAGCGTCCGGAGAGTCCCGGGGTTGACCTTGTCAGTCCAGCCGCTGCCTTTCTGACCTCCTGAAAATTCTTAAGAAGGCAGTTAAGGGGTGTCGTAGGACAAGAAGAAGCAGACTGACCCATAGCGACAAGTACAACGGACACAAGACAGAGACTTAGCAAGCAGGACGCCAGAAGACAGCTCACCACACTTAACACTTAGCACACCTGTGTAACCTGCCCCCTGTAGACTACCCAGTGGCCGTAGGTGACGTCTCACCGTCTGGCCTGGCTGAGGGATTTGAGCCGCGTCCGGCAGCCCTGCAGCCCCCGCTGGATCCAGACTCACCAGGACAGACCAGGCGGTTCTTCAAACCGAATTGCCAGATTTCTCTCGGAGTGCTGTAGCCAGACTGAGGTTTTCCCGGGGCTGAGGAATTCTCAGAGGCCTTCCCCTGGAATCCTCAGTGCGGCCAGCTCCGCTCAATCCCACTGGGGCCTCCAGATGAAGTGGAGCACTTCTTACAGAGAGAAACTCAGCCCCCAGACAGTGTGGTTAAATGAGGAACCTTTATCACCGGCCGGCCGGGGCCCCCTCCAGCAGCATGGAGAGAAGCCACCCCGGCTCCCCGCGCTGGGTTTTTATAGGGAATTGTAGCAGGGTCAGCATGGTTAAGCAACTTTTCTCGTGCTCAGATACCAGATTAGTTAATTAAAACAAAGCATCAATTTTCTCGCGGCAGAAAGGGTGATGGGCAGCTTCAATTGTACACTTCAATCGCGTATCTCTTTTATCCATATCCAGCAGAGCAAGCCAGCGAGCAGTCTTACAGAAGCTAATGTTCGCAGTTAGCATCGGCGTTAAGGGGGTCTGGGTTAATCTTTACTAGGGGTGGTTTGATCATTCTATGGTGGCGTGATCGGTCAGGCCCGGATGCACGTCCGGGGTATTGTCCAAGCAAGTTTTATGGCCTTAGGAATTTCCATCCATGTTACCTTGTTTAAAAACCTCCATTACAGTAGGGGCGGCGTGTGGAGTGGGCTGGGGGTTGGGATGCTCTGTGGTGTCCAGGTGGGGCACCTGGGGCTCACCTGCACACCTGACCCCGCGCCTCCACGCCCAGGTGACAGGGGTGAGCGTGACCAGCGGGCGGGACCAGCTGGTGGTGCTGCACGCCCAGGGCATGGACGACCTGGTGGTCTGCCTGCACCGCACCCAGCCGGAGCGCGCCAACCGCGTGGGGGAGCTGGTGGGCGTGCTGGCCGCCCACTGCCAAGGGTGAGTCCCGGTCCCGGGGGGCCGTGGGGTCGCGGCGGTGGCCCTGGCCCCCCCCTGAGCCTGTCCTCCTGCCCTGCCCACCCCGCCCCAGGGAGGGCCAGACCCTGGAGGTCCGCGTCTCTGACTGCATCCCCCTGAGCCAGCGCGGGGCCCGGCGCCTTGTCTCCGTGGAGCCCAGAGCCGAGCAGCCAGCCCCAGACTTCCGCTGCAGCCGCAACGCCTTCACCCTCCTCTGGCCGAGCCACTGAGCCGGCTGCGCCCAGGCCCTTCAACCTGGGCCCCGGCCTCCCTGAGGTCTGGGACTGCTCCGCCCTGGCCCCCAGCCACTGGACTGTCCTGCACAAATAAAGTCTGCCGTGTCCGTGTCCAGTGTGGGGTTGTGCCTGGAGGTGGGCAGACTCGGACAATAGGCCCTGCCCCCTGCAGCGGGTGGAGCCTGCCGTGATCTGGACCCCTGTTCGACCCTGTTCACCCACTGCGGGGTCACACTGAACTAGAGGAGGAGTCCTGGGGGCCCAGCGTGCTGGACAAGGAGTGAAACAGGAGGCACTGTCACCCTGAAATGCCCCAGGCTGCCCGTCTTGGCTTTCAGAAGGTCCCATGCTGACAGCAGCATCTCTCTCCCTCTCTGCTCCCTCCCCTGGGGCATCTTCCCCCCTGGGCCTCCCCTGGGGCAGCGTCCCCCCTGGCCCCCTGGGCCTCCCTCCCCTGGGGCAGCATCCCCCCTGGGCCTCCCTCCCCTGGGGCAGCGTCCCCCCTGGCCCCCTGGGCCTCCCTCCCCTGGGGCAGCATCCCCCCTGGGCCTCCCTCCCCTGGGGCAGTGTCCCCCCTCCCCCTCCCCTGGGGTGGCCTTCCCCGGGCCCTGTGAGGGGCTCTGCTGGGGCAGTCCTGCAGGCCGTCGCTAGGGGCTGCTGCAGGACAGCGGTGGTGTGTGGAGGACGAGGCCCAGCCCCCGTGCCCTGTGGGTATCGGGGTACAGGTGTGGAGGTTGTGGGAAGCTTGCCTCTGAAACGCAGCCACCTGAGAGGGGTAGGAGAGCAGGGCCTTGGGGGAGCAGGGCGGTTGCCTGGAAGGGAGGTCGGAGCGGACACCTCTGCCCACACTGGGCAGCAGAGCTCGGGGCCCAGCCCTTCCTGCCGTGGGCACCCCTTCTGCTCTCACAGCTGCCTCCTCCCTCTTCTTCCTGGGCGCACCCTAAATGCAGGGGCTTGCCTTGCCAGGTGGGGCAGCGTTGGCATGGGGAGTGGTGTCTGATGGGACCTCTGGGATGCAGAGGCTGAGTCTCCTGCGACTCCCCCCTGTCACCTGTCCAGGTGGCTGGTCTGTTACAGAGGTGGCCCCGGCCGACTCCGTCACCTGGAACCCATGTCCTTGGTTCGTCATCTCCCCCTGGGTCTGGGCAGGCCCTGGCATTGGCTTTGACTGGTGGCAGTTCTGAGCTTTTGCTTTTTTTTAACTCTTGGACGCCCTGAGCTGCCATCTAAGACCAGCTACCCAGCTGGATAGACCACGCGGATAAATCACGAGAAGGCGAGGGCCTGGGCACAGAGAGAGAGGAGAGAGCCCCAGCCAGCCCAGATCCCCAGCGGCGCCCAGGGAGGGCCGGTAGGAGAACCGCCCGGCCGAGCCCAGCCCTGGCTGCAGAATCGTGAGCAAACGAAGTGCTTTATGCCACTAAGTTACATAGCAGTAGATAATCAAAGCCAATATTAAGAAACAAGACGGGAAACTAAAAAAAAACTTAAAAAAAAACCCAATATTGATCTTACCAATCCATGGCTATTGCCTGTTTCTCCGCGTGTTTAAGTCTGAATTAATGAGTTGTCATAAAGTTTGATCGTTTTCTACATAAAGGCCTTGCATGTCTTTATCTGATCAATTCAGAGGACTATTATATCCTGCTGCTATTGGAGCTGATATCTCTTTAATTTTTTTTATTCAGTGAGAATGCCATAACCGTATATCCCACACTAAGAGTGAACAATTAACATTATACCATATTTGCTTGCTTGGTTTTTCCTGAAATAATTAAAAGTTAATTACAGAACTCATGACATTTCGTCCCTAAATGTCTCAATGAATACCTTTAAAAATTCAAAACATTTTTCTTACATAATCAGATGCCATGCTAGAAACTAACAAAATTAATAATTCCTTTATATCATCTAATACTTGGTCAATATTCGGTTTTCTCCAAATGCTTTTTTTTTTC
>JAQZBX010029820.1:0-27137 GCA_029593785.1 Cabassous unicinctus
GGAAATCAACTTCTGTACTTGCTAACTTCAGTGTGGTGATCATTGGTGCTCTGCTACTCTTAACTGTACTAGGAGGCATTCGCAAAGCCCTGCTGTCCCGCATTAATAAAGCTGAAAAAACCAGCCATGCCAACAACTTAATTCTGCTTAAAACCCTTGACTCTCGAACCCCTGTCCATGGCAGCTTGACTGAATAGTCAATGACGGGTAAGACCTTCAGAGGAGGGCAACCTAAGACAGGCACAGTCACCCTGAACAAAAAACAAAAAAGGGGGAATTGTTGGAGAAGATGCTGAAAGTCAGAGCATAAAGGGTTAAGCATTTAAAAAGCATGCCTGCATTCCACATGGAGTAAGGTCCCCTGATCCCAATCTCTCTTTAAATCGTTCCCGGCACCGTCAAACTCCACGTTGTTTTACAACAGCTAAATTATCTGAAGAACTGGACTCACCTTTGTCACCAGTGCTGCCTATTGTCCTTATGACTTTTGGCCTTCACCCATACCTTCACATATAGTATCCCCCTTTGAAATCATCACAGGAAGGCCTATAAGCATGCCCTATGAGTCTCTGCTAGCAGAAAACTCAATTTTGACTCCATCAGACATCCTCATGTATCCTCAAGTACTGCCAGAGAGTAATCAAGTACATCCATTCCTATAATCAACAAGTTAGGGCAGCCTTCCCAGATGCACTCAGTGACCGACCTGGGTGCATAACCTGCAGGGAGAAAACTTGGTGTTTTGAAACATCATCACTAAAAAACTAACCATGAGCCCAGACGGGAAGGACCTTATACTGTTTTTTTCATTGCTAAAAAAGCTGTTACATTACAGCAGGGGTTCTTAACCTTTTTTTTGTTCCGCGGACCCCTTTCCCAGTCAGGTGAAAACCATTCACCTTCTCAGAATGTAGCAGCAGATAGTTTTATGACACTCAACATGTGAGGTCAGAGAAAATAAAGATAGTAAGTTGATTTTTTTCAATTCAAGCTCATGGATTCCTTGAAATCTGTCCATGGACCACCAAGAGGTACATGAACCCTGGTTAAGAACCCCTGGGGAAGAAGGTATGGCTCAAGTAGTTGGTCACCTGCCTACCACATGGGAGGTCTCGAGTTCGGTTCCCAGTGCCCCCTAAAGAAGATGAGCAAGACAGTGAGCTGACGCAATGGATTGGCACAGTGAACTGACACAACAATATGATACAACAAGGAAACACAATGAGAGACACAACAAGCAGGGAGCAGAGGTGGCTCAAGCGATTGGGCATCTCCCTCCCACATGGGAGGTCCCGGGCTTGGTTTCCGGTGTCTCCTAAAAAAATAAAAAAAGATGATGAGCAGACACAGAGAGAACACAACGAACATGAACAATGAGGGGGAGAGAAATAAATAAAATAAATCTTTTTAAAAAAAAGAACCTCTGCATTACAGGGTATTTTGGATCCATGTTTCATAGCTAAAAAAATTAAGATCTATTCAAACTGGTAAAGCACTCCAACAGTAGACCTCAAACCAAAGCTTCACCAGGAGCTTCCAGAAGTTGATGACAGCTAAAGTAGACAGTTTTCATCAAGATCTTTAGATTAAGTACATGATGTCATGAAGTGGTCTAAGCATTTTGTTACTCATCCTCTGCCCACAAAATGTCAAATCTCCACCCCCAATAACACTCTTCCTCACCATGATATTCTTTTCTCTCCTCTTTATCATATTCTGTCCTATGCACCCCTACCATAAACACAATTCCTTCATCATTCTTAGCATACCGTATAGCAAATTAAACCAATCTCTGTAACTGCTCACTCTGTGCTCACTCTCCACTTACTCCTAAAACAGGTATTGTGCTCACCACTTACTCCTAAAACACGTATTCCTCTAGTAATCATGCCCTTCATAATTTTGGACTGACCCTCAGATACACCCAGAAAGATCTCCCTTCTGGAACGACTCTGGGTTACGCTCAAGAATTACCACTGTTGTGATTACAATTAACACAAGAAATAGGGGTTTCACCAGAAACCAGAAAGAAGAACATAGCCACCCTGTAGGGTATAGTAAATGTTCAGGTTCTATCTGGTAAAACTACTTTTATCCTCATGATAAAAGAATCAAACATACCTTGGGGACCAGAACCCCCTCAAAGATAAACCCTAAACCTTAACCCCAATCTCCTAATACCCAACCAGCCCTTAAACTCATTTAAACCCCAACAATTAAACCCTAAACCCTCTAACCTCCTAATGTTTTAACTCTATAACCCTAACCTTCTAATTCCTAAGTCCCACCCCAAACATCTCTGCAACCCCCTACTCTCCTAAACCAAACTTTAACCATGTCCCTGGTACCAGTTACCCAGACCCTACATCCTAATTCCCTGACCCTAACCCTCTAACCTCTTAGGTTAACTACCCCCTGGTCCTATACCCTTTGTCTCCAACCCCAGCCCTATTCCCATATCCCTATCCGTAACCCTAACCCAAATCCTATTATCATACCCTTTACCCTCACCCACCTCCCAAAGCCAAAAATAAACCTGAAATCATTAACACAGTCCTGACCACTACATGCTTAAACCTAAACCCAAAACTTTATCAAACACCATTACCGAAACTAGTTGCGGAACTCTACCCTCAATTCTCATTCCCTAATATGAACCCTACACCCTGCTCCAATCCCCATCCCTAATGCCAAAGCCTATCCCTAACTTCTAACATGAAAATTACTATAAAGCCACAAAAAAGAACTCCCACTTTAAAACTGATGAAATATCATCTGGTAAATTTCTTGTCTTATGTAGTGTACCTAGATGTAATGGAAAAATTCCCAGAAACAAACAACGAAAGCATACTCATGAAGAATTAGACATAACAAATGAAGTGACTGAATCAGTAAGCAAACACCTCCCAACAAGTAAAAGACCAAGACCACACTGCTTCGATTATGAATCCTACCAAATGTTTGAAGAATTAACACCAATCCCTCTCAAAAGCACACGAAAGTTACAACAGTAGGGAATGCTTCCTCATTTTCAGTGAGGCCAATGTCACCCTGATACAAAGACACAAAGACAGCACAAGAAAACTATAGCCCAATATTGATTATGAATCTAGGTTGAAAACTCCAAAAAAAAAAAACACTAACAAACAGCGTTCAACAGCAAGTTAAAAGGATCATACATCATGAAAAACAGGGATTTCTCCAAAGAAAGCAAGGGTGTATCAACATACAAAAATCAATCCATGTAAAGCAGGGCAGGCTAGAACAGAGACCAGAGGGAAAAAAGGGTACAGTAGGAAAGCACTACTAGGGTGATAACGTTGTGGCCAGCCGAAAGTAACCCAAATGGCACTCTTGGGAGCACGGATGAACAAAGTTTTATTACGCGTGGGCCCAGAGGAGAGTTCACTCTCCAAATTCTGAGCCCTGTGTTCCGATTTTCATAAGTTTATATAGGTACACTAAGCGAGCAAATTCCTGAGCAAGGTGGCAGGCAGGGTTACAAAGGCAGAGAAGCAAGATTAGCTTATCTTTCTAAAAGCAGAAGGCCATTAGAGAGGAAAAGAGTGATTATCTGTATAGAGTTGGAAATATCAATTCAAAGGAGCAGCATGGAGTGCTTATCTTCCTGATGTGGATTCCATGGAGAAAAGGGGAGGAAGGAGGGGTGAGAGGGACCAGGGACCCAGGGGAGTTTATTTTCTTAAAGCTGTGGGTTTCTGCTGAGGGCAGGGCTGAAGTCCAGGCACTTCCCTTATCAATAAGGACAAAAAAGCCAGTTCTGTGTTAAACTCCTGCTTGTGGTCGCCATCTTTACCTGCACCTGACAGTGGAAAGTCTACCAACAAGGGAGGAGTCAACTGCCCAAGGCCCAATACCTGAAGATAATAGATAATGAGAAGCCCATTTGTACCCTTCACCTCCACTCAGGCAGGCAAAATCCTTCTTCTGCATACTCAGAATCAATGAGAAAGTTGTAACTCACAAGTCTTCATTTTCATGGAGGAAGGGGGGAGGCCAGCCTTAAATAAGGCCTGGCCCCACCCAAAGCACCCTCTCTCCCTTGAGCATGCCTGCACCCCTGTCTCTGGTGTGTACTTTCTCTTTCTTTTGCTTTTCAATAAACTCTTTTCTTGCTTGCTTAAAATATGGTGCATCCTTAATTTCTTTTCTGTGACTTGGCCAAGAACCAGATATGAACCACCGGCAACAAAAGGATTTGGGGAATAGTATGGGGTAAGCCGCTCCAGAATCGGTCCTTCCTTGAAATCAACTATAGAATAGGTAGGAATTGTCTGGATAGAAACTATTTTGGATGTCTGGAGTCTGGGAGAACATTGCATAATACAGCCAAGAGCTGAACTAAAGAGTGTTAAATTGCAGTAGTGCTAGTGAATTTCACCCTCCATGTAATGGCTACCATCCACAAACCATAAGGCAGGGTTCTGGTGAAATGCAGTCCAGGTTCCTGTTGGACCTATCCTGTGTAAGGATGGGCATTAAGGAACAACTCCTTCAAAATATCACAGCTTTTTATCAGTAAGTAAGGGCAGCCATTGTTCCAAACCCCCTGAGGCAAAAGTGGCAAGGGGTATATTAAAATTAGGCAGGACCTTTTATTCTTTTTCCCTTTCAGTTCCCCATTAAGGAAAAGAAACATAGTTTGGAGAAGTCACAAAGTCACGTACAAAGCTGCCAGCAACAACCACACATGACCAAAAAACAACAAAAAAACCTAATCCCAGAAGACAGCACTAGATTTTCAAAATTCTAACAACATAATAACCAGAATGTCCAGGAATCAACAAAAAGTTACAAAACACACAAAGAAACAGGAAACTATAACCCATTCACAGAAAAAAGTTTGCAAGAAAACATCCCTGAGGAAGCTCATACATTGGAAAAATTAAAGACTTTAAATCACCTGCCTTAAAATGTTCTATGACCTAAATGAATCCACATAGAAAGAACTAAAGGAAATCAGGAAAACTTGTCAAAACAAAATGAGGTAAAAATTATAAAAAGAAAAAAAAATTGGAGCTTCAAAGTACAATAATTGAATTTACTCTAATGAAGGCTGTAGTGAAAGGATGGAAAAATTATTCCATGCAATTAGTAAACACATGAAAACTTGGGTAGCTAACTAATATTGGAAAGCCATCTGTCCAAAAACTGAGTTATTGACTTAAAGACATAATAAAAATTTTTTTTAAAATTCATGGATCTATACTACACAAACAGTGAAACCTAAGTTAAACCAGGGACTACAGTTAATTGTACAATTATAAAAATGTGCTACCATCAATTTTAATGAATGTTCCATACCAATGCAAGGTGATAATAATAGGGTGGTATATGGAAATCTTGTATTTTTAAAATGAATGTTCTATAAACCCACAACTTCTCTAATAAATAAAAAAAAAATTAAAAACAGATATGAGACAAAGAAGAGTGCAATATATTAATAAAAGGAACAATACAACAAGATGAAATAAACATGTATGCACTTTACAACAGCGCCCTGAAATACATAACATGGACAGATTTGTTAAAAATATTTACCATCTATGTTAATGGGCATGTAATGTACAAAGATGTAATCTGAGACAGTAAGAACACAAAGGAGAAGATACAGAAATATATAGGGATAGACTGTATACTCGTGAAATGAGGTTGGTAATAGTCTAATAGGTTGTTTTATTTTAAGATGTTATTGTTAAAAATAAAGGTAACTAATGATAACATTATTTAAAAATTAGAGCAGAAGAAAGGCGAAGGGAATCAAAATGGTACACTACAAAAAGCCACTAGAAGCAAAAAATAGCAGTATTGGACTCATTGCAGAACATAAATCCTACAAGACATACAAAAATCAAATACCTAAATTGTAGATGTAAATCCTTTCTTCTGTTATTACCTTAACTAGCAAAGGATTAAACTCCCCTATTAAAAAGGAAGAGATTGGTAGATTGGATGAAAAACCCTGGTCCCACAAAATGTTGTCTACAAAAGCCTCACTTTAGGTACAATCACACAAAAGAGTGGAAAAATTTATTCCACGAGATCAATAATCAAAGGAGAGCTCCAGTGGCTATATTATTGTCATAGTTTATAGACTTAAAGTATAAAATATATATATATTAATAAAAGGTTCAAGCAACCAAGATACAATGGTGATAAACATATGCAACCAACAGCAGAAGAATACAGGTGTACAATACACATGGAACATTTTCCAAGATACACCATATGTTAGACCACATATAAAATCAAAATAAATTTTAAAATATTGAAATCATACAAAGGATCTTCTCAAACCACAATGGACTAAAACTAGAAATCAAGAGCAGGGGAAAACTGGAAAATTTAAAAATACGTGGAAATCAAAAAACACATCAATTAACCAATGGATTGAAGAAGAAATCTCAAGGGACATTAGGAAAATATCTTGAGATGAATAAAAAGGAAGACATACCATTTCAAAACTTAGGCGATGCAAGGAAGGCAATTTTCAGAGGGAAATTTAAAGCTCTAAATGCTTACATTAATAAAGAAGAAACATCACAAATCAATAACCTAATTTCACATGTAAAGAAACTAGAACAAGACCAAATTAAACTCAAAGTGAAAGACTTTCACAATAAAAAATATACAAAACATTGCTGAACAAAATCAAAGACGACATAAATATAAATAATCCAGTGTTCATGAATTGACTTACATTTTTAAGATATCAGTACTGCCTAAAAAGATCTACAAGTTCAATGCAATCCCTATCAAATTCCAGTGGCATTTGCAAAAATGGTAAAGCAGATCCTCAAATTCATATGGCACTGCAATGGGCATTGAATAAGCAAAACAAACTTGAAAAAAGAACAAAGTTAGAGGATCACAATTCCTGATTTCAAAGCTTAGTACGAAGCTACAATAAACAACACTATGTTGTACTTGCATATGGATAGACAAATATACCAATGAACTAGAATTTAGAGTCCAGACAAAAATCCACACATCTATGGAAAGTTAACTTTTGACAAGTGTCAAAGTCCACGCAATTGGCAATCAATAATCTTTTCAAAATATGGTACTGGGGCAATGAGAAATCCATATGCAAAAGAATGCATGTGGGAAGGTGTAGTTCAGTGGTTGAGTGTATGCTTTGCATGAATGAGGTCCTGGGTTCAATGCCTGGTACCTCCAAAAAAAAAAAAAGAATGAATGTGGACCTCTATTTCTCATCATACACAAAAATAAACTCCAAATAGATCAAAAACCTAAATAGAAGAGTTACTATTATAAAACTCTTAAAAATATATATGTAACTAGCATCAGGAACTTGAAGTAAGCAATGATTTATATATTTTACACCAAAGCAGTACAAAAAAAGAAAATTTACCTAAAATGGATTTCATCAAACTTAAAAAAAAGCCTGAGTCAAAAGACATTATCAATAAAGTGAAAAGAAAACCTACCAAATGGAAGAAAATATTTGGAAACCATATTTCTGATATTAGTATAATATGTGGAATATATAAGGATTACTAGAACTCAACAGGAAGAAAAACACCCCATTTAAAAATAAAGGCTTGAATAGACATCTCTCTCAAAAAGATATGTGAATGACCAAAGAGCACATAAAGAGAAGCTCAACATCATTACCATTAGAGCAGTGCAAATAAGATACCAAAAATGCAAATGAGATACCACTTCACACACACAAGATGGCTTTTATTTAAAAAACAGATAAAAGTATTGGTGAGGATGTGGAGAAATGGGAACTTTTGTACGTTGTTTGTGGGTATGTAAAATGGTGCAGCCAGAAAGTTAAACATAGAATTACTGTATCAGCTGGCAATTCCTCTCCTAGATATATACCCAAAAGACTTGAAAGCAGGGACTCCAACAGATATTTGTTCACCAATATTCATGACAGCATTATTCAGAATAGTATAAAGGTGGAAATAAATCAAGAGTCCATCAACACATGAAAGGATAAACAAAATATGGTATATCTATGCAATGGAATTTTATTCATTAATAAAAAGGAATGGAGTGCTAGTGCATACTGAAACATGGATGAACCTTGAGGACATCGAGTTAAATGAAATAAGCCATACACAAAAGGACAAATACTGTATGACTGCTATCATATGAAATACAGAAAATAAACAACTTCATAAAGAGAAGTGGCAGAATAATGGTTACCAGGAGTGGGTGGAGAGGGAATTGGGAGTTACTGCTAAAGGAGCATGAGTTCTGGTTTGGGATGATGAAGACTCAGGAAACAGTGGTCAAACTTACACAATATTATCCATGTACTTAATGTCACAATATTGCCCACTTATAATGGTTAAAATGATTTTTATGGTATGTATAGTTTTTGACAATTGAAAGAAAAAAATCAAGCAAGATAAGAACCACATGAATAGAATGAAGGACAAAAACTTCACGATCATCTGAATGGACTCAGGAAACACTTTTGAAAAATTCCAACACCCATTCAAGATTAAAAAAACATTCACAAATCTAGGAATAGAAGGGAAATTCCTCAATATAATAAAGAGAATTGATGAAAAATCCACAGTTAAAATTAGACTAAATGATGAAAGACTGAAAGATTTCCTCTTAATATCAGGAAGAAGACTTCATCAAAATTAGAAACTTTTGTGCCTGAAAGGATATTTTCAAGAAAGTAAAAAGAACACCTACAAAATTGGGAAAAATACTTGTAAATCACAAATACAATAAGATTTTAATACCCAGAATATATAAAATATCACTGAAAGTCAACAAAAACGACAAATATCCCAATTAAAAAATGAGCATGTAATTGAATAGACATTTCTCCAAATAAAATATCCTAATGAGAAATAAGCACATGAAAAGTTGCTAAATGTCATTAGCCATTAGGGAAATGCAAATCAAAAAAAGAAGAGCTACCACTCTTCAAAAAATGGAAAATAACTATTGGAGTGGATATAGAGTAATAGAAACCCTCATACATTCTCGGTGGGAATATAAAACGGTGAAGTCACTGTGGAATCCAGTTAGGTGATGCCTTAATCAGCTGAACATAGAATTATCATATGATATAGCAGTTCCACTCCTGTTTCTATACTAAATAATTTAAAACAGGTATTCAGATAAAAACTTGTACATGAATGTTCCTTAGCATTATTATTTTCAATAGTCAAAGATGGAAGCAATTCAAATGTCCATCAACTTGATGACTAACAAAATGGTACAGACATGCAATGGAATGTTATTCAGCTATAAAAAGGAATAGAGTTCTGATACAAGCTGCAACATGGATGAACTTTGAAAACATGATGCTAAGTGAAAGGAGCAAGACACAAAAATATTGCATAGTTGCATTTATATGAAGTATGGAACTACAACACAGAAACAGTAGATTACAGGTTACCCAGGCTAGAGGTGGATGCTGGGGAATCATTGATAATTGAGTAAAGAGTCTGTGTAGTGGGAGTTTATGTAGCTCAGTGGTTGAGCACCTGCTTCCCACATACAAGGTCCTGGGTTCAATCCCCAGCACCTCCTAAAAAAAAAAAAAAGTTTGTGTAGTGTGATGAAAAAGCTCTGGTAATGGAGGGAAATGAATTGTGAATGTAAACAATATCATGGAATTGTACATTTATAAATGGCACGGAGCTACACCCACTCCCTTTCCTTGGCTCTTGATGAGTCCACAGGTGCTACTGAGACTGCTCAGTTGTGGTTATTTATTCAAGGAGTCAGTATCTCAGCGTCAATTTGGAAATGACTGAAAAATAACCTTCTGTGCCAGGGATTCTTAACCCTTTTAGTTCCATGGAACCCTTTGCCAGTTAGGTGCAATGAATACTAGTATAATTTATATATTGCATACATTCATAAGTGAAGGAAATACTAGATTTCAGTTAGCAGTCAGAGAAAGATTAAGTTGTTTTTTCAATTCAATCTCACAGACCCCCTGAAATCTTTCCACAGACCAAGGGGTCTGTGGACCCCTGGTTAAGAACCCCTGTTCTATGCAGTCTGCATAGATTTATCTAAGTACAGGTGAGACTATTTTCAAAGATATGGCTAAATCACTAACTCAGTATACCCTGAAGTGGAATCTGCTAACATGGGTTACCACTGATGGTGGTAACAATATGTGTGGAGGAGGAAAGACTTACCTAGACAAATTCACACATCTGGTAAATATGGAGGGCTTATTTAAAGCCTATGGATTTTTTTTAGGAGGTACTGGGGATTGAACCCAGGATCTCGTACATGCAAAGCAGGCCTCTACCACTGAGCTACACCCAGTCTACTGAATTTTTATTCTATTATTCATCAGCAGGTGTTTGTGGGAAATATTTGAATCTCTCACGTGTTAAAGAACCAGTAGAGTCAACGTGAATTTTCATGTACTCTCGAGCACACAACCAGCATTAAAAGATGCATATTTGCAATCAACTTTGAAGGTAGGAAACACTTACTCAGAAGCTCAGTTAAGAGAAATGGTGTATCCATTCTTCTCATTAAAGGACCTGTATTACAAAACACTGTACTCAGTTATCATTATTAAGCTTTGGGTTTTTTCAATAAAAACTTGTGCTTCTAAGTTTGAATTTTATACAGTACATATGTTAACAAAATAAGATTTAAATTTTAAAAATTAAGAATACTTTGCACCATCTGTGTACTATCTGCACAAGTGATCTGCTAATCTAAAATAGCTCTAAAAAATAAAGTATAATTAAGAGCACTGAATGATACATGTGACTGGTTAAAAAGTGAAATTTTAGATGCTATGTATTTTAATAGAATGAAAATTAAAAGAAAGAACAAATGACTTTACAACATAGTGAACCCTATTGTATACGATGGACTATGGTTTACAGTACAATTATAAAAATATCCTTTCAAGAATTATATCACAAATGTACCACACTAATAAAAGGTGTTAATAATAGGGTGGTATACAGGAACTCTGTATTTTATATATTTAATGCCTGACATTTCTATAAACCTACAACTTCTGCAACAAGAAACTTTAAAAAGTGTATTTTAAAGGTGGCCAAGATAAGTTATCAAGGGAAAATACTGAGTTATAATACAGTGTGCATCATTCACACAGGAAAGCTAAAAGAGGAGGGGCTGAAACTTAAAATACCATAACTTTTAAATAAAGGCAGGACCAATATGTCATGAAAATATCTGGGGCAAGAGTGAACCAGACAGTCTACCACGTGCAAAGGCCCTGAGGTGCAGTGCCATGTGTGTGGCGCGAGATGCCACAGGAGGCCAGTATTGCTGGGCAAAGGGAGCTGGGCACAGAATATCAGCAGTAAAATCTGTAAAACGAGGTGAGGGTAAAATCCTGTAAAACAGGATTGCTCTGGGTAAAGGGGTGAGGTGGAAGCTGGAGCCCGGTCAGGCGGTCACTGCCACGGCTGAGGCTTGGCCCTGGGGTGGGAAGGTTCTGGATCTGCGTGTACGCAGACAGGGACGTGGGGAGTCAGAGAAAGAGCACAGAGGGGCTGACTGGGGCGTTGGCGATAGAGCTACAGCTAGTGACGCAGGGAGGCCTGCAGAACCCACCTTGCGGCTGACCTTGTGCACGTTGGGGCAGGAATTATAGCCGAATCCAAGGCAGCTCCAACAGTCCTCAGCCCGTTCCCTCAGCCACAGTGGAAGGGCAACATGGCGGCGCTTCCCGCAGGCGCAGCGGCCTCACCTTCCCAGCAGCCACCAGGGCGTCAGGGCGCCATTGCCTGCCCCGCCTCAAACTCCCTCTGTTCCCGGCAGCTGCCACCCCTGCACATAGGCCCATCTCTCTGTAGGTGTAGGGAACCTGCCTGCAGGCAGCAGCGCTGCCCTGAGGAAGGGCAGGGATTGCAGAGAAGTAGCGGCAGCTCCACCCCTCTGCTTAACCCACTGCGGCAGTCGGGGTAGAAAACCAGCATGCGTAGGGCTTCCCGTCACTCCCCGCGGGCGCCAAGTACCCGGCAGCCCCAGTGGCCTCTCCTGGAGCTCACATTGGCTCTGGCCGCCGCCCCTCCCTCCGCCACCCTCCAATAGACACTCTGATTAATGTGCTCCCAGCAGCCCTGAGGCAGGGTGATCTCTGCTTCTCCTTGGTGCTCATGCCCCAGGCCCTCCAATGGGCCCCCCATAAACACTAAGCCTGCCTCAGGCAGACGGATCTTGCCCTGTGAGATGGACAGAGGATGCTCATTCCTGCAGGAAGTGAGGCCTGAGCAGGAGGGGGGGGTGGGGGGTGGGCGGTAGTGAGAAGTGGGCAAAGAGTGCCGCGTGGGTTTTCATTCCGTCTGCTGCAATAGCAGAGAAGTAGTGGCAGCTCCATCCCTTCTGCTCAGCCCACGGCCGCAGTCAGGGTAGAAAAACAGCATGGCAGAGGGCTTCCCGGTCACTCTTGAGGGCCTCAAGTACCCGGCAGCCCCCGTGGCCCTCCTGGAGCTCACATTGGCTGTGGCAGCTGCCCCTGCATCAGCCCACCAGTAGACGCTCTGATTACGCGCTCCCAGCAGCCCTGAGGCAGCGTGATCTCTGCTTCTCCTTGGTGCCTACGCCCCAGGCCCTCCATTGGGCCCCCATAAACACTAAGCCTGAATCAGGCAGACGGGCCTTGCCCTGGGAGATGAGCAGAGGATGCTCATCCCTGCGGAAAGTGAGGCCTGAGCAGGAGGGGGGTAGTGGGCAGTAGTGAGAAGTGGGCAAAGAGGAGGCTCTGCCCCCAAGGTGGTGCACATAATAGGAGGGTCTGCCAAGGTGGTGCAGGACAGCCTGCTCTGGTTTACCCATCCAGGTGCCTGTGGGTTTGGAGGGGGGTGTTCCCAGCCTGAGCATCCACATGAGCTTGGCCTTCCCCTCCACGTGCTGATGAGGTTGCTTCAAGCCTAGAATCCCAAGGAAGGCATCTGGGAACACTATCTCCTACCCCGACAACCCAACCTTCCTGCTGAGATTAGGTCCTGCCGGCCCTTTCCCTGTTCAGAGCAGGTTCACTGAGACCCCAAGAGCCGTAGGGAGCCTTTGCACATTTCTCCAGAAAGGTCTCTAACACCACCAGATTGTGGCAGGAACAGCCACTGATCAGGAGACACACCCAGTAAAGGCCTCCCTGCCTGGTAAGTAGTTATGCCAGTTCCCTAAGGAGAATTTGACAGTCTTTCAGTGTTTTGTGCCAGAAAAGCCCTCCATAGGCCTCTCCTATAAGCTGTGTCTTGTCCAGGTCACTGGAGTGGGACTTTGAAAACTTTCTGGATGCTCATCCACCAGTGATCCCTGGGATGCCCATCAAGTGACACTGGACACCTTCCCTGGGCCTCCCAGGGGTGCTGACATGTGCAAGATACCCTGAGGGAACTTGAAAAATTCTCTAGATATACATATGAGGAGAAACAACCAGTACACAGACCAGAACTTCAGTGCCATTTGTGGGCCTCCAAGTCAGTCTCCAGCAGTTTCCATCAGTCAAATTGAACATCGAAACCCACCCACCCCCCCCTTACAAAATGACACTGGAAAAGGCTTTGGGATACGGTGTCCCAGGAAATTCCACCTGCCTGGCAGGTAAAGCCTTTAGAGTGTGACTGAAAATTTCTAGAGGCTCACCTGGGAGGACGGCTGTTTTTAGCCAAGGGCGTCCTCCCAGGTCGACCCCACCTGGAGGGTTCAGCAGGGCCATGTTGCTGCCACCCAAGGGGCTGGGGAAAAGAATTTTGCTTTGCACCTGGGACCACTTTGTCTCACTGAGGACGGCTACCAATCAGGAACCACCTGGAAGCTCCCTGATCAAATGACTTGGTTCTGGTCATGGGACTGGACTTGGAATATCTCCCAGAGGCTCAGACAAGCTGGGGACTGCCTGGGAGCCCTCCAAGGAGGCTGGGGCTGGGGCCGTCCTGGCAGATGCTGTGCAGGTGGGTGCAGAGTCACAGCTTGGAACATCAAAGGGGAGAAAGGACTCAGCTAGGTCTGGTAAAGGGACTCCACTGCTCAGAACCTTCAGGCCAACAGGCTGCCATCGTGCCTTTATGGTTGACGTGAAGCATTTTGGTGACCTTCACCCCACGAGAGGGCATCCCAGGGCACCCAGGGCACATCCCTGAGCACTCTCCTGGGGCTTCCTAGGCCATCATTGGCAATTCCTGACCTCGGATACTGTCTTAGCATATTGGGGGCGGGACAAGAACAACCGGGCACCAGATGTGAAGGAAGCCTTCATGGGCCACTCAGGTAAATAATTTGGGCCCAGCTGGTCATCACCCTCACAACCACTTTAACTGTCACAATCACACTCTGACCAGAAAATGAACACAACACTTCTCCCTCACCCTAAGAGTCATCCTAACTCGGCTTGGGGACACTAGATATGGGTCAGCCGGTCCCTGTCGTACATACTTGGGAGAGTCAACCCATGTGATCCGGGCCAGAATCAGCGTCCCTCAGCTCACACTCAGGGCCGGCCTTCTGGGACGATCTGCAAGGTGGCCACGTGGTGGCGCCGGAACAAGGCGCCGCCAGGCCGGGATGGCCCCGCAGGCTGAGCTTCCCTTCCAAGGGCAGGAGTGAGGTTGGTGCATGGACAGCGGGGTCTTTTCCCGTGGCGTCCTGTGAGCCCTGCGCGGTCCCGAAGGGCCCTACAGCTGCAGCGACCTACCGCAGAGAGGATCCTTATTCCTCCTCCACAAAGGCAGGGGAGAGAGAATCCAAGAAGTTCCTTTCCAGCCAGGGCAACGGCCTTAGGCAACCTCTCAGAGGTTCAGACTAGCCAAGAGGTGGAAAGCCACGAGGGACACGTCCGAGGGAGCGGCCAGGTCTGGCAGCCGCTGTTTGCCTTGGGAATGAGAGTTGATGGGACAATTTTCAAAGGCTCCTAAGCGGATGGGGAGCAGCGAGACACATGGGGAGATGCCGGGACGCCATCGTGAGTGCCTTCAGACCCACTGGGCTGAGCTTGGAGACTCCTGGGGACATTCACCACCTGCTGGACAAGGGTGACCCAGGCGGGGCCTGAGATGCCTGCCTGGGGCCGGCAGGAATCCACCAACCTCGATTTCCAGCATTCGGAGAGATACTTAGCCTATAGGGGGAGGGTTGTCGGAATACAGAGACAAGCTGTGAGGGAGGCCAAGGTGTGCACCGCCTTTAGGACACTCAGATGGGTTAGAAGCCTTTCAGAATGGGCGAATTAGGCAACTTGGTGCCCGCTCATGGTCACTGTCACCACCACATTAACTGTCGCCCTGACTCTCAGACATGAAAATGAAGACCCCGCCTGTCCCTCATCCTTACCCTCCCCCTAACTCGTCGTGGGGTCACTGGATTCGGACAAGGTAGTCCCTGCCCTACGCGTTGACAGAAGCCCGCAGGTGTGCTGTGCTCACCTGTGCGCATCCCTTGGATGGAAGGACCGGCCTTCCAGGTCGATCTACGAGGAGGCCACGGGGTGGCGCCAGAATGCAGGTGCCGCCTGGCGGGGAGGCCCCGGGAGGCTGAGCTCACTGACCAAAGACAGGAGAGGTGGGTGGACGGCGGGATTCCTTCGCCGTGGCATCCTGTGGGACCGGCCGGCGGGAGCACAGGCCGGACTACCTGCAGTCAAGAAGGTCCTGGAGAAGATTTTGCGAGTAGACTCCAGGCCAGCGCACCCCGCCTCCTCCAAGGTTGTCCCGGGGTCAGGGGTCAGACACTCCTGGGCCCACACCCACCCAGGAGGTGCCTTTCCTGTTCTAGCACCAGGCTTAGGCGACCCCCAGAGCCTCAGACATGACAAGCCATGGAAGGCCTTGCGAAGCCCGCGTGTGGGCGGTGTCCGGCCCTGGCGGCTGCAGTATGCCAGGGAGTTAGTAGGGTTGGGGTGAGAGCTGATGGGGCGAATATTCTGAGAGCTCCTAAGAAGATGGGGAGATCGAGACACACGGGAGGAGCGGGGACGCCACGCTGAGGCGACCAGGGTCAGCCGAGGCTGCTGCAGCGGATTCTGAGCACGTGGTGGGTGTCAGGATTGGGCCCTGGAGCCTGCCTTCGAAGGCCGCCTGGCCCCCTCTCCCCAGGTATTCACCAGCTATTATATCCAGGCCTGGATAGGGACTTAGCCTATTCCTGGGAGGTTCATCAGAATACCCGGCACGAGTGGTGACGGAGGCCACAGCATGGACTTTCTGGGCACGCCCCCTGTTTCCTGAGTCCATCGCTGTTCTCATCAGGGCATGTGGAAATTCATTGGAGGATCGTTCCAGGAAGGGTCACCGTGCGTGACCCTGACTGTGTATGGGAACCCTGTGACACCGCTGCCGCTGGATCCGTGCCTCTCTAGTGGATGTGGAGGGTATAAGTGATATTCTTCCTGTCACAACACCTCTCGCTGGTCCTAACCCTCGACCCAAGGCTAATGGTGGAGGCCCGGATCGGGCTGTGCTGTCCGTGCCCCAGACAGTGCCATAGGGGAACCAAAGTGACCCAGGCACCTGCAGACATCGCCCAAGTGGCGTCCGAGCCTGGCGGTCATGGACCTTATACAAGGCGGCCGCGCGGTGGCGCCAGAGCACAGGCGCAGGGGCGGCGCGAGGAGGGCGGTCCCTGACCCCGCCCGGTCCTCGGGGCTCGGTGTCTGTCCTGCAGGGCGTTGCAGGGCCCGGTGGCCGCCTAAGCAGGTGGGGCAAAGGGTTTTCGGGCTGCCCGCTGGCCACCTCGTCTTACAGAGTCGGCGGCTACCGAGTCAAGGCACAGACCCACGCGGGATCTACGGGAACCCCCAGGGTCCCGAACCGTCCCCGGCACCCGGCCTGGAAGACCTCCAGGGGCCCGCCGAGCCCGGGAGGGCCTCGTGGGGCCTCCGGGAAGGGCGTGGTCGGTCGCCTTCGCGGGCGGGGAGTGACGCTGTTAAGGAGGTTCTGGATGGTTCTCGTCGGGGACAGCTGGGGGGGGGCGCTGAGCCCTGCCTTTCGAGCGGACGTGGAGGACGTGGGTGACTTTCATGCCACCCCGGGGCATCCCCATGGCAGACTGGGAATGAGGGGCACGGACATCAGTCTGGTCTTGGGGTTGTTGTCAGAGCCACCGAAGGATTTTCCCTTGAAATGACGTAACTGGGGGTAGAAGGAGCTTCAGCAGGAAGGAGGAGAAACTCCCCATGGGACGGATGGAAGTTGGGCCTGAGGCCATGAGGGGTCTCGAATTCCCACTGCCCCCATCCCCTGTCCCCACCGAGACGTCCCAGGCTGAGGCAGAGGGACCTGGACCACACCCTGCGGGCCTCCTGAACCCCACAGGCTTCAGATGCATGACCCAGGCTTGGCAGGCTCGCAAGGCTCCTGGAGTAAATGACCCTGCCTGGGAGCCCCTTGTGGCACAAGCAGGGAGCGGCCGCCAAGTCCTGCACAGCGGAGACCAGGGCGCTTGCCCCGCCCACCGAGAGGACCCTGCCCTGCTGCACCCCGCGGGGGGCTCTGTTAGAGCCCTATCTGCTACGTAAGCCACAGCCATCAGCTTCCTGGTTCACCTGGTGGACAGCTTGGACGTGCTGAGATTTGTACAGGAGGGACATCAAGCTCTGCAGGAGGGAGCCAGGAAGGGACACTCAGACTTCCTCCCTGCAGGAGACCACAGGGCTGTTTGGAGGGCCCAGTGGGGAGCCTGTGTGCCCACAGCAGCGACCACCTGAGCACCCCACAATGTCTGCCCTCCCTGCCCTTTCACAGACCTGCCCAGTCACAGAAAGTCCCCATGTCGCCTCCCAAATGAGCAACCGGCTCCCAAATCATGGCCAAGTAGTGGTGGTGAAACCCAAGGCTGGGACTCAAATTGATCATCTAAGCCCAGGGCCTGCCCCCCATGCGATCCGATGCCTCAGTGGCCGGGACCCAGAGCATCTTCCACTGGTTGTGAGAAGCCAGTGGCCGCAGGCCAGCTCCGTTCGTGCCCGGGCCAGGGTGTCGGGAGCGCTTTCTGGTTATCACTTTTGCAACCAGGAAAGGGACACTCTGAAGCACTAGAGAAAAGTGAGACATGGAAGACGAGGCCACTGCTCCTTCAGTGCTCCTCCAGCTGGACCTCTGCCTTGAGGAGTTCACGGTCCTCTCTTCCTGGAAATGGGAGCTCTCCTCTCAGGATAAGATCCCCCCTCCAGGCCCTTTCCTGGACTCCTCTGCTGTGTATTAGTGCAAAGGATGGCGCCCTTGGGGCCCTGCTGCTCCCAGCTAGTGGTGCAGATTCTCCCAGCCCCAAGGCCGTAGGGGTGGTCTGCCTTTGACCCACCCTGGCCTCCCAGCCCTGCCCACTGCCCACCCCTGAGCCGCCCTGACCACGGCTGCTGGTCCCAATACTTCATCCCCGCTGTGACCAACTGGGAGATGGTGCCAGCACGAAATATCCAGTGAAATAACTGCAGTTTTCAGCCCGGACAACACTCTTTATGTTTAATTTGACCAGAAGGCACCTTAGTGTCAGAGAGCGACTTGTAGAGAAGATGAACTGAGTGGGATATGAGCTGGAATTATGCCTTCCTACCTGGGCGTTCTTGAAGGGGGCCTAAGAGGGAGAGCAGAGGAGGGGGCCAGCGTCCTGGGATCCTCAACCTGGGTGAGCCCCTGGCGGCGCCACAGGAGTGATGTGACAACGAGGGGGCAGGTGCCACTGGGGCTCTTCTTTCTCCAGGAGCCGATGCACAATTAATGACCAAGACAGCTGCAAAGGAATGTTTTTCTCTTGTTCAGTAAGCTCTAGGATAGACTTGAGTTGCTGTTAGTGCAGTTTCTGCCAGAGGAGGAGAGGGAAGAGTGGGGGAGGGAGAGGCAGAAGGGTGGGGAGAGGAAGGAGAAGGAAAGGGAAGAGGGAGGGAGGAGGAGGGAGAGGGAGGAGGGAGAGGGAGGTCAACCAAGTTCCTGGAGAAGTGGCCCATATGCCGCCTCCACCTCAGTAACTCCAAAGTAGACATCACACATGCAACATTCCCAGGCCTCAACACAATAAGACATCAAATAAAATAAAATAGCTGCCCAGCCAAAACCCAAAGATCAGGCGTATTACCAGATAAAATAAGAGTTTTCACTGGCTATCCTAAATGACTATTGGCTCAAGAGGAAAGGACAGTGTTTAGTGACAGACAATTTCAAATTTTAAATTAGGACTCCAGATATTGAGGCTTGGAGCGGCCTCAGGCAAAACCCTGTTCCAGCTCGACAAGGAAGGTGGACAGAGCCGTGGGCAGCCCAGGGCCTGTGGACGGTGACATGCAGGGTGACCCGCAGGCAAAGGGGCCACAGTCGTGTTCCATCGGGGTCAGGGAGAACTTGGATGGGATGGAGGGGTGAGCCCAGGACTCCATGTCACATCACATAGACATGGACAGACTCAGGACTAGAAAGCTGAATGGACAGAGGGGAGGGGAAGGGATTTGGGGCCTGGAGGCACAGACAGAACAGGACTCAGCAGGCCCGTGGGGGTGGTGGGTAGAAGGAGTGGGAGACCCGCTGGAAGGGCTCTGTCCCCTCTGCCCCGTCCTCCCCCACCCCGCCCCGTGGGGCCCAGACCCCACCCTCAGGGAAGCCCTGCCAGCCCAGACTGCACCTCGTTCCCCAGGCTCATCTGACTCCTGGCACCACCACCCCAGGGCCCTTCCCCCAGAGGTAGCTGCACTGCTCTTGGGGGTCTTATCCCATTGGACTGCACTGTCCCCAAGGGCAGGGGCTGTGCCTGGCTTTGCATGCAGGTGTGTCGCCAGAGGATGCATCAGGCACACGGGGAGGGGCAGGAGGGGGCTCTGCCAGTGTCTGTGTACTGGCCGTTGTCAGAAGGCTTGGAAGGTGAGGCAGACAGAAAGATGCGCCCAGGATGTCCACATCCCAGTCCAGGAGGCTGTGAGTCTGAGGTTACATGGCAAAGGGGGATTACAGCTGCAGGTGGAGTTAAAGTTGCTAATCAGCCGACTTAAAATAGGAGGTGACCTGGACTATCCAGGAATCGGCAGGGTCCTTATGTGTGGAAGAGGGGCCGGGAGAGGGAGAAGCAGAGGGACAGCAGTGTGAGAAGCCCTGTGCTGCTGGTTTGGAAATGGAGGTGGGCCAGGAGGAAAGGAATGTGGGCACCTCTAGAGAGTGAGAAAGAGAGAGGGAGCAGTCTCCCCCGAGGGCCCCAGAAGGAGCCAGCCCAGCCCCTACCTTGATGGTAAGATCATAAATCCCTGTAAATTAAGCTCTAAGTGGGTGGTAATTTGTTAAGGAGGCTCTGATGCTGGCCATGTTGAGGCAGGGCCGGTGTCTCCTTTAGGCAGTCGGTGCCCAAGGCCCTCCCGTTTAGGAGCCCAGGTGAGTGGTTTAGTTTTCATTTTTTTAAGTCAGAAGGAAAAAGTGGAAATAATAATATTCAATATGGAATAATAAGTCTACCCTGGATTGTTTTCATCTTTATACCCACACAGTCATTAAATGTAATTTTTTTTTTTTATGAAAGAAGGGGCCCATGAAGGCAGAAGTGTCCAGGGACCCCCATGTCATAGTGCGGGCCCCCTAAGATGGCAATGGGGGGCTCGCCTGAGCTTCACCTGCACCCTCGAGGTGGAAAGCAGCTGGTGGCTTTTGCAGCAACTGGAGTCCCATTTCCTTGTGTCCCTGGCAGGGAGCCTTGGGGCAAAGTGGCAGCAGGTGGTCCCCTCCTGTCTAAGGACATAATAGGGGAACTGCAGGATATCAAGGATAGGCAAAATAAAAGCCAACAGAGAGAAGAGACAAACTGTCACCAAAGGAACAGTTAGATAGCAAATTTCCCTTCAGCAACCATATATGCTAGAATACAGTGGCAAAATTTTATTTTATAGAGTATATGCATAAAAATCTCCTTTCCAGTTCTATCCCATCCATACCGTTAAACCAACACTGATGGCAAAATATTTTCATTAATTTCTGATTTATCCTTCCTGCGTTTCTTTTTGCTCTTTGTGTGTGTTTATTCCTTTTGCATTTCTTTTTTGAAACAAGCAAATGTATATTCATACGTACATGCATATCTAGGTGTATTCTTATCTCCCCTGCTTTCTTCACAATAAATGCCATGGACCCATAAAAACCCAGTATCTTGCTTTTTTAAATAAAAATTATATCCTAAAATTCTCCGTGCCGTTTCTCATGTTTCGTAGCTGCATAATATTTCCTTTTGTAGATGTACTACAGATTATTGAACTAGACTAAGTATGGTCATTTATGTTGATTCCAATAGCTAGCTGTCACAAGCATTGCTGCTATAAATCACGTTATCCATATGTATCTTGGTATTGTTTGAGGTGTTGTTTCAGGCTCAATTCCTAAATGTTTAGTGGATGGGTCAAAAAATAAATACATAGAGAGTTTTGTCAAATTTCCCCCCAAGACTGTTGCACTGTTTTGCAGTCCCACCAGCAGTGGGTGAGCGTGCCTCTTTCCCCACAACCTTGCCTTGTCATGCTTTTCAAATTCAGCCAGTCGGAGAGATGAGAAATGAGAGCCCAGTATAGTTTCAATTTACATTTCTCTAGTTAGGAATAAAATTAAGTGTATCTTAACATAAGAATAATTTTTTTTTATTTTTCCCTGTCAGTTTTAATAACTCTTTTAGATTAATGAGTTGTCTATTGCAAATATTTGACTCTAAATTTTTAATTATGTTTTGACTTTGTTTATGCTAATTTTTTGCCTATGAAAATATCTTTATGTGTTAATTTAATAATCTGTTCTTTCATTGCACCAGAATTTTTAAAGCACAATTATAAAAGACTTCTCCAGGAAGCAGGTGTGGCTCAATCAATAGAGCTCCCGTTTACCATATGGGAGGCCCCGACTTTGTGAGGGCAGGCCGGCCCGCGCGGCGCCCTGGGTTGATGCAGCAGGACCTCACAGCAAGGGAGAGATAAGCAGACACAGAAAAAACACACAGCAAATGGACACAGCAAACATAAGCAGCAAGGGGGGAGGGTGTGTGTAAATAAATAAATAAATAAATCTTTAAAATAAAAAAAAATAAAAGACTTCTCCACCCTCAGATTTAATGGGTGTCATATTTTCTTTTAATTCTTGTACAGTTTCAGTTTTTACATTTAAATCTCTGATCCATGTGGAGTTTATTGATGTTTTCAGAATGACTATCTAGTTTTCCCTACACCATTTATTTAAATGCCCTTTTCTCCCCAGAAATGTAGGATGACATCTTCGCCATATACTAAATTTCCCTACATAGTTGGGATTATTTCCAGACTTTTTATTCCTTTCCATGGGTCTGCTGGCCTGCTGTGCCTGTATATCGTGTTTTCTTTAGGGACACTTTATAATATAGTTTATATCTGGTATAAAACTATCTAGTAATCTCCCTTACCTCATCCCCTAATTGCTCTTTTATTTTCATGTTTCCTTAGTCCCAATAGATGGAATAAACTTAATGTTTCCATATATATTAATTTGCTTTGGGGAACCTCATATCCTTATTTTATTAATTTTGCATTTCTTTGATTACTAGTTGCATTGAGCTAAAAATAGTTTCTTTATGGTAATTTTATGCCTAGCAATAGAAATGTTTTATTTGAATATTTGGTACTTTAGTAAATGTGCATTGAACTTTAATTCATCTTTGGATATTTACGGAAGGATTGTTCTAAAGACTGGTTTATTAACAGTGTGATGTTTTAAAAATTTAAGAACTGTAGATCCCAGGGCACCTTCTAGTAAGGCTTTTGTGGACTCTCCCTATTTTGCATCCAACTTTCTTTGTCCCCTCCCCTCCCCTCCCCTCCCCTTTCTTCCCCTCCCCTCCCCTTTCTTTTTGTTTTTTAGTGAGAACTGGTCTAAAATGGATCTGTGATAACAAAGCAATTTGGTGCAATCAAAACATATTTAAAGAACTGCAATTAGAGAAAATATTCTAAAGAACTAGAACTTTATTGTAATAAAATGTTCTAACAGCACACGAAATACTGTGACATTGGCAGAAGCAGACATAGGACAGTGGGACACATAAGAAAGATGCCGCTCCCTCTCCGGGGAACAGGATCTCTGCCCTGAAAACTGGAGGCAGAGTCTGGGGCAGGAGCTTCAGCTCCACCAGCAGCAAGTGTTGTCCAGGCAGGGCCCTCTCACCTACCCCATCGTAAGAATGGGAAGATGTCAGTGGATCCACAGGAATCCCCCAAAGCACGCACTTCATTAGGCCCTGCCTCTTCCCTATCTTCAGGGGCTCCCTGCTCTGCAGAATCATGTTCTTCCTGGGCCTCTCCAAGACCTGGCATGTAACCCTCGGATCCTCCTGGACTTGGCTAAGCACTGCCCTTCACGCACATTTAGAGTGCCCCTTCCTGGGGTGTGACTGTAGCTCAGTGACTGAGTGCCTGCTTCCCACGTATGAGGTCATGGGTTCAATCCCCAGTACCTCCTATAAAATAAAAAAATTTGAAAAAATAATCAAGTGCTCCTGCCTTCCAGGCACTGCCCTGTCTCCCCGCCCAAATCCTCTTGCCCAGAGTCTCCCTCAGGCCCACAGAGATCGGTTTCCTCCTCTCTTCTTGTTTCAATAACCCGGATTCAACTCCATCCCTCCTCTACGTCCTTTTAGAATAAGTTTCCAGAAAGTTTCATTTAGTCCTTAAATAAGTCCAATTTCCCTCCTCCTCATGCGAATTTTCTTTCTCAGGGTCACAGACTGGGTTACTTTCCTCCTTCTGGTCTCCCAGTAAAGCCTGAGTTACTGAGTCGATGTTTGGACATGATTCAGGAACACACAGTCAAGGATGAGTTGCAGGGGGGTGTGGGGGTTGTCTGGGTGGAGAGAAACATCTACGACATGGACGTGGCCAGAAGCCATTAGGAGAGGCACACAGGGCCCGCCTTTGAGTTCTCCAGGAGAGGCTACAGTGAGGGATTCGTGGCTTGAGAGGCCCCAGGACTGCAGTGCCTGAGAAGGGAGGGACAATGCAGACTTCAGCAAGGACAAGAGGGAGGCATTGGTCTTGCTTCCCCTCCCCTGGAATATCGCCCCCCTTCCCCTACTGAAATTCCACTTCTCCTTCAACCTCAGCTCAAGCACTGTCTCCCAGGAGGGTCGCCCCTCGTTGCCTGGTCGGCTCTCAGTTCCCCTAACCTGAACCCCCACGTCTCTGTGGACCCCTCTCCCCATCTGTGCCACCATCTCTCTTCTATGGGCAATGCTTGTGCTCTGTCTTGTAACAAACAGCAGCTCTATTAGAACAAGGACAGTGTCTTTTCGAACCTTCGGATGCCCATGCTTCTTATCATGGTATGTTGTATAGAAAATGTCATTGATGAATATTTGTTGGTTGAATGACTCAGGAATTCACTACGAGGAAAAATGGTGTCAGCAAAGTGAGTGCTAAATCCACTTAGCCCTTCATTGTCATGCATCAGTGTGGGCACAGACCACCAAACAACAAATGGGCAATAGCCTTCACCCTTACAGAATTTACATTTTTATTTTTACATGCCTTCCCCAGAGTGCACCAATGAGGGAGAAGTTCCCAGAGGAGCAGGGCATGACCCTAAATCATTACATCATGTTTCCATTCAGGCATTAGAGGTAGCTGGTTTCCAACCAGCTGTCAGGGAGAGCTCCAGGCACAGACCAAATCTGTGATCTGATGTTCTGGACACCACACCCATGAACCCGTTGGGTTCCAGCAGCCCGTGGCCTCAGGCAGGGGAGCTCTGCAGCTGCTGGCATGTCCCTTAGGGGCGCACAAGCAAGGAATTCACCAAAAGAAGGGCCTGCTCTTTGTTGGAAGAAGAAATAATATAATAGTATCCACTGCCAGACAGTCACTGGATTTATACTAGGACAGAGGCAGCCAACTTGTCTTCAGCTTTTATTTCTCTACCTAAAAACTGAATGGCAGTTTGATCTTGGGTTACCATTTTCTGTTCCTGTTTTTGCTTTGTGAAAGTTTCTACAGCTATGGAGTATATATTTTTTCTCCCACTTTTTTTGTTTTTTCTTGTATAAATGGTGTGTAGGTCACATCTGGCTCAGACTTTCTGGGGTTCATGGTTTGCTTGGTGTAGGGAACCTCTGAACTACAAGGGTGCCCATTTTCCTAGTTCTTGGAGGATCCTGGAGTCAGATCTGACGCATGACCCTTCTGCTGCCTGGATTGCTCCTCTGCCGCCATCTCAGGGTGTCCAGTCTCCTGGGACCACCCGCCCTGCCCTGTACCCTGGCCTCAGGCCCACCTGCTCCTTCCCTCCTGCTCAGGACCTCATGTGGGGACCGAGGGCCTCAGCCCCAGCAGGCAGTTCCTACAGAACCCACTTCCCCATGGAAGGCTTTGTTTTCACTAACTGGGGCACTAAAATGTTCTCTTTGCTCCCAGCCCTTCCAAAGCACACCCAAATGGGTCTTCTGTCATGTAACTGATTTTGGGAAAGCTGCAAACCATTCCCGACAATTTTGTGCAGATTCTCTCTAAACAGTGTAACTGTCGCTTAATTGGAAGTCAAGTCCTGGGAAGGGGAGAAGAGACTAGGGAACATCTACATAAAGCCCTGCCTAAAAGTTAATAGGATGGTAGGTTGTGACTCCATTCCTGTGGTAGAGTTAACACAAGAAAGTGTTTTTTCTAGTATCCCAGCAACGTGACCTCCCTGAAGAGGCTGCCTGGTCCTCCTCCTGGGGCTTCTGCAGCTTCTCCACGCAGGGGAGGGTCAAGGCAGAGGCAGCCTGGATGGAACATACGTCTCGTTATTGTTAGAGACATGCTGTGTGAAAAGGCTCATCACAAAGCCTAGGACATTCTAGACACTTAAAAATGAGACCTATTAGCAAAACCCATGTGTGTCCTCTCACACACACACACATAAACAGTCACTTATACACACACACACAACAGCCACTTCTCTCTGAAGCCCAAGGGACAGCTGTGGGGCAGGAGCCCAGCACTAGTTGTGCTCCAGGAGCCTTTTCTGGAAAAAAAAAAAAAAAGCTGGCGAAGTGGAGCAAGACTTCACAGAACTCAAGGAGGCCATAGAGTAAGTAAACTCCTGCTCAGGCCTCTGGCCCCTTCCTGACCAGCTCTTTAGAGCTGGCATTGGTGGGAAGGAGCTGCAGGATGCTGCATCTTCTGAGGTTTTCTCTTTCTACTCTGCTCTTCTGCTTACAGACTACAGTGCACGGTGCACTCTGTCACAACCTCAGTTCTATTCTGGTTAGCCGGAGGTCTCGGGACTTTCTGGGATTCCCATACTATTTATTAGGGTGACTGAGTTCAACGTTGCATATTCTGGTGATGTTATCCTTGTAGTCACTGCTGTGACATGTGAATTTTGACATTTCCTTCCTGACCCCAACAGAGTTCATCTTGGCATTTCTCTTTCTTTCACTGCTCCAAGATTAGAGAAGGTGGATGTGGATTGGAAGCAGAAGACCTGAATCCGTGCCGGAGACCCAGGAGAGGTATAGTAAGAGCGGCCTCCTTAGCAGGCTTAGCTGAAGGCTGAGGGAAGAAGGGACCAGCAGAGGGAGCAGGAGTGAGGGAATCTCCTCCTGTGCCCAGACTCCTCAGTCTGCATCAGACTCTGGGTCCAGGCTTTGTATCTGCCCCCAACTGCCTGGCCAAGCCCTGCCTGAAGTTCAGGGCTCATCACAATGGATGTCTGTGACTTTATGCTAGTCCAAAATCATGTGACTCCCTGCCTGGAAGGCCTTGCTGGCCAAGAGTACTCACCCCTCTATCTCACCAACACTCATCCCTGTCTAGTCAGGAGATATCCACAGTTTGTAGGTGAATTTATTGGGTATCAGCATTACACTGCCATTTGGAAGCAGGGCAGATATCCAACATGCTGCAGCCTGAAGGAAAAAAACAAGGGTGAGAGACTTGAAGAAGAGTGTAGAAAGGAAGATTAATAGGAAGGGTAAACTAAAGGATAAGAAGATAGACAATAGAATGATATGACAATAGAGAGCTGAAGGACAAAATGGATGAACTAAGTAATGGCTTTACAGTAGTTACACTGAATGTTAATGGATTGAACTCTCCAATCAAAGACAGACTGATAGAATGGATTAAAAAAATATGAGCTGTCTATATATGTTGTCTACAAGAGACCCACCTCAGATGTAAGGACACACCAGGTTAAAAGTGAAAGTTTTGAAAA